>MJUU01058370.1:0-20241 GCA_002080025.1 Modiolus philippinarum | reverse complement strand
TTGCTGAAGTTGGCGTAAAACATCAATCAATCAATCAATCAATCTCCTGAAATTTCCCTGCCTTATACATTTTTATACGACCGCAAAATTTTTTGCGGTCGTATATTGGTATATGTATGGTGTCGTCGTCGTCGTCTGTAGACACTTTAGTTTTTGGTCAATAACTTTAGTTCCAGTAGATCAATCCTTATGAAATTTTAAGATAATATTCTTTGGTACAAAAAGAAGGCTTGGCTTAGTTTTGGTCATTATGGCCCCACCCGTTTTTAAAAAAAGGGCCAAAAAGGGTTCAATTGGGTGTTTTCACACATTTTTCTGTAGAAGCTTTATTATTAATCGGATTTTAATGGGGTTTCTTTCAGTGTGCTCCTGGGGAAATTTCCAATCAGTAGTATGCAACGGATTTCATGTAGCATGTACCGTTCCCGAAATAAATGGGCCCAAAAGGGCCGAATCAAAAAAAAATTAATTTTTTGTCCGATTTTGATGCATTTTTTTTCAATGGATTGCTTAAGAAAAATTAAAACAGCACTCTGCTATTAGATTTTTGGTTACTTGTTTCCCTACCTAGCTATGAGGGGCCAAACGGGGCCAAATTGCTAATTTGCAGATAACCTAAAATTTTTATTTTTCATCGGATTTTAATGGAAATTTTTTCTTTAGATTCCTCTTGATACAAGCTTTCGGTGGTTTGCCATCGGATTAGATGTAGCTCTTACTGTTTCGGAGCTATAAGGGGTCAAAGGGGCCAAAACGACAAATTTGCAGATTACCTAAAATTTTTATTTTTCATCGGATTTCGATGGGATTTTTTACTTTGGGTTCCTTTTGATATAAGCTTTCGGTAGAATGACAACAGATGTAGCGTAACTCTTACCGTTTCTGAGCTATAAGGGTTCAAAAATGGGCAAAACGGCAAATTTGCAGATTAACGGAAATTTTTTTTTCATCAGATTTCGATGTGATTTTTTCCTTTGATTCCTCTCGATATAAGTTTTCAGTAGTTTGTCAATGGATTTGGCGTAGCTCTTACTTTTTCCAAGCTATAAGGGGTCAAAGAGGAACCATAAGGAGTCATAAGGACTAATTTCCATTTTCCGTAGTTTGTGTCCAGCTAATTACTGGGTCAGTCTCCTTATTGTGTCCATGTAATTATTGTGTCAAGCTCTTTAGTATGTCCATACTCACTTTCAATTACACCTGTTCAAATTTCAGTGGTCAACATGCTGCGCTCGGCGTAGCCCTTTATTGTAACTATAACTACACTATGACAGAACCAATCATTATGAATATCTGATCATTGTTTTTGAAAAATTATATGATTTTGGTGGTTATTTTTTCATGATAATTATTTTTTTTTAATTATCATTCTTATTCTAATTTATTTACAGCAAAATTCGAAACAATGTGCACGATCTGGGTGTTATCTGTCAATCAATCGTATGCCGATCATATGCAATTTAATTGACATTCACCTATCGAATAAAAGGCGTTAATCTGTATGTCAATCATTTATCTGTTTTAAAGGGAAAATTCGCAAGAAAATTTTTGGGCATCTATACATGTATATTATTGTTTTATTCAAATAGATAAGTCCATGCATGAGATCCATTTTTCAGTACATATTCCATTTATATAGAAATATGTCATTTTTTTGTTCCAAATGTATATATGGTTTATTGTTTAATTGTTTGTGTTTTGTATATGTATGCTGTCAACCCGCAAGGGTAAAAGTGGCATTAATAAACAACTCTATTTCATTTTTGAGTTAAGGTGGCTCAGTCGTCACATTTTTAATTTGTGTCAGATTTTGGAACTTCTCTGGTTTCTCCATTCAATGGCTTAAAGAATTTTGAATACGGACCCCCACATTTTATTTTATTAATGTCTTCTATAGATCAAATTAAGACACCTGACGAGTTTTCACAAAATTCTTGATATGACTTCCAAGCTTTTAGACAAAAAGGCCTAATGTACACTGAAGGAAAAATCCAGAGAACTCCATCTTCAGTCAATTTTTTTTAATGTCTTGTAACTGGGTTAAAAGCACATGAACCAATATATTTCTTTTTACCATTTCATTTAGTCTTCAATGACAAAAAAGGTTTCAAGAAATTCTTGATATAAACAACATCAGGAGTGAGTCTCCTGTTTCATTGGTTCCGATGACGGTTAATCGTGGCAAAAACATTGTCTATGCATGTACCGTGCGCAGTTTGTATATATCAGCCGATCGCTTTGTAAATATTTCATGCACCAAGGGCATTTTTGTCGAGGAAGAACGGCAATACGTTCATTCATTTTTTTGGGGGGGGGGGTCATTGCACGTTACAGACATTTTTTCATTTGCACTATTATTGCTTATGTTCATTTTCTCCCATAATTTAAATGATTTTGTCAATAATCATTACGTCTGCTTTAAACAACGACTTGTTACGTTTAAATGATTGGACTATCATGTGGCATAGATAAAAAAGGGAATAAATATAAAACTGTACACAATATAGGCATACATGTATATACTATATACTGGTAACTTTCAAATAACGAAAAAGGATGAAAAGAATCTGTACAGTAAAATGGTGTGATAATGAGTCACACCTGTTGATCCAACTTTCAGAAATGGAGGGTTCCGGTGAAGTTCAGGAAAGAAATGTTCCAGTCAATGTTTTGTTAACCTTCTCTGCATCCGCTAATGTGCCAAATTACTGATACAATAAGGATCAAAAATAAAACTGCATGAAACAAAAATCGTACCCTTATTTCTTTATGATCATCTTTTATTATTTTTTTATAATTGTACACCCATGTCAATATTTTTAATTTTATGAAGCCTTCTGAGAGTGCACACTGTAAGAAGAGGCAAATAGAAACATATGAAATACATAACTTGGCAAACAAAACAGAGTGGATGATTACAAGTAAATACATAATTTGATAATTTTAAGTTCAAGCAAGTTAACAAAGAAAGACTGAAAAACTCGTCAATCATCATGTCAAATCACATCTCGGTAATAAGTATTTTAACGGCTTTGAGTAACATTCATATCGAGTAGACCGAATTATGCTGAGTGTGTTCTACTTCTGTGCTATATGGATTATTACAGAATTTTGAACTGAAAGGATAATACAATTTTTTTCAAAGTGCAATGGGGATATCTACGCACGGAGTAGTAAAAAAAAGTGACAATTATAATACATATAAAGAAATGAAGTCTTTAAACATGGATATATTTCTTCGGTGAAGTAAACTTCATGTTTTATGTACTTCATTGTAAGGGTACTCGTCTTGATAAGTTAGATAGTTTGATTTTTACTGTGAGTCTTTTTGTGTACTTATTTTTAGCCATTCACCACACATAGCGGGGGGGGGGGGGGGGGGGGGNGTTTGGATCCAAGAAAACGAGTTTAACCCCACCGCAATTTTTAGCGCCTGTCCCAAGTGAAGAATATGTTGGTAATTGGCTTGTCCTTGTCTTCTTATAAAATTATAGTTTCTTGATATTTGGGTTATTGGGTGTGGTTTGTTTCCATTGATTTATTCACTTTTTTACCTTTTTGGGGCCATTTAGGGCTTACTATATGGTGTGAGGTTCTCATTGTGTTGAAGACCATATGCTGACCCTAGACGTTTTGTTTTTGGCCGTTTTAACCTGGCTATGGGATGTTGTCTCCTTGACTATACCCCATTTCCTTTCTTTTTCTTATTTATATATACAATGTGATGTGTGATTTTGTAAAATGGTAAACCCCAAATATTTGCGTCACAAGTTAACTTCAAGAGCAGCTGCATACAGAACTTAATTACATTATTTTTTTTTACTTAAACCTGAATCCTGGAACCTGTATACTGCCATAATTTTGGATAATTTCCTTAATGTTTATTTATGTACAGGTATATGTAACATACACTGTTCAGTTTTGCACATTTTAAAATGACATTCGGAAATACGACCAGTGGGATGAAAGGATTTTCTCAGCTGAAATGCATTGAGACAAAAAAAAATGCATTGCGATAAAAAATAACAAAAGCAAAACTAAAATTATAAATAAAAAATAAAATAAAAAAAATATAAACATCCGCCGTGTCAGGGACCTTTAAAAAATGTCTTTGGTCGTTTGAAGTACATGTATACCCACAAATTAGAGAATTATTTTTGTATCCTGTGTTGCATTAGTTAAATGTGTACACTAAGACATTAAATTAACAAAAAATAGTAAATATTGAAATTCCATTACGCAAATTAAGAGTAAATTAATAAATTGAACTGAATTGTCAAATTGTATTGATAGCCGTTTTCCCAAAACTAACACAGATATAATCCATTTATTTTGTTATTTTTGTCATGTTTTGGTGTGGGAAAACATCTCATTTCTGGTCTCAGTATTCTATGGATTGTGTAAATCGAGTAGGACGGATATGTTTTTATTTTGAAATAATAAATGACATGCATCTACTGTCCTAAAATAATCCGAATGTTCGTATCAGAATAGTAAGAATAAAATTCTTAGATAATTTATCTGAATTTGTGTATCAAAAACACAACGAATAAAAACCATTTCAATTTTGCCCCCCCCCCCAAATTCTATATAGCCATAGGTGAAAATTTCATACAAAGCAGGCCCATTTTTCTAAAATATGCAAAGATTCTTATTTGTTGATACATTTTGTTTTGAACTTGCATATGTCTGTAGATTGATTGACGTACAGATATCACGCCCTGTTTAATCGATTTGTTTAGAACGTGTAAATTGCATACGACGGACGCACGTTTGATTGACAGATAATACCTGGTTCGTGCACTTTTTTTGTTTAGGCCGATTATAGAAACGCGCATGTGTTTCGAATTTTGCTGTATCTTATTCTTTTTCCGTGTAAAATCAATGCATTGTGTATTATGATTGATATGTACCAAATTTTCATTTCTGTGCAATTTGGATTACTTATTTGAATGCTTAATGATATAAGAATTAGTAATGCAGATTTACAGTATTATATGGTTATTGCATGAATATTGGTAAATATTGCCGCGAGTAGAATTTTATATTGCACGAGCTTGCGAGTGTAATATATATTATTCCCAAATATTTATGCGATAACCCTTTTATTGTATAGCATGGCTAAAATTTCTGTTCATAAGGGAATTTTTGTAACCGATGACGTCATGAAATTAAAGTCATATTTGCACTAGTGCAATATGGAAATTTATTGCACGCTTACGCTTGGTTGCTTTCTTAGGGAAATATTGTGTTCCTATACAATAAAAAAGATAGGTAATGAAATTTAAAATATTGGAAATATTTAAAATTTATATTACGTAATGTATCGCCTAAAATACGGAATTTTGCACTTTACCGGTTTAATCTTATTTATCAAGCTGTTTAGGTCTTTATACAGATATGCAACAACAAATGGTAAGTGTTTGAAAGCAGAAACTCTTAGCAGCTACTAAATATTTTAATGTCAATAATTTAGAATCAAAGCCTTTTAAGACATTATATACCACTGACATTTAAGTTTAAAGAAAATATAATCTTTAGGGCTATTGACAATTTAATACAAACATTATAACAGAAGGTGCCTAGGTTTATAGCCGCGTAGGTTTGAACAAATTGAAACTGAAATCGCCCACTGTTTCAAGTATTCGTCAAGAGAAACATACAATGAAAATAATAAAATACTGTTTGTACCTCATCCAAGATGATCGCCAAAGTGGAACATAGTTTAACATTGTGACTTTATGGGAAAGCATTCAAAGATCTCCCCCTTGGAATAACTTAAAGAATAATAACCAAATTTGACCTAAACATTTTTTGGGTGGTTTCCTTTGTGATTTTTATGTTTCACCTTATCCGAGATGTCCAGTTTTGTTTGCATATCTTCTCAAAAACTTTAACATTGGGTGAACTAATGTAAAGCTTGAATGATAATGTCAATTTGATGACAATAAAGCCAGTCACCAGGTGAGCCAAACAGGCTCATGTGAGCCTCTAGTTTCTTTATTCTCTTACTTTTTAAAAAATTAATTAATAACCTGTTCTTGCCTGATATAGCTGAAATATTGCTCAATAGACGTTACTCTTTTACTAATTAATCAATCAATCTATGATAATAGTTGGTTAGCTTAGATATGATGAAAACAACTTTATGGCACATATGTGCACTTAGTTCAAATGTTGACTCATCACATTAATTCTGCTAAGTAAACTTTTCAATTTCATATAGTGGAAATTGCCATCTACAGAGCTACAATTTACTGTAAATTTGTTTTTTACTAGTTTAAAAGGGTTGCCTCGGTTTCATATAGTTGATTACTCTGAACATAACATAACATAGAACGGGTGTTAAATAGTGATTGGTGATTTGCAGAAAGTAAATGTTAATCAAGTTCTGTATTCGGGGTAGAATGTTTTTCATGACAATTGGGTCGATACACTGCTGAAAGACTTAGTTTTCAAGTCTATCAGTTACTTCATCTAGAACGTCGGTGCTATTCAAAAACCGAACATTTAAAAAACTGAGTAGTATATTAGTCATACAAAGCTCGGTCCTGAGCTATTTGGCGTTACTTTAGGACTATAAATGATTTTTCTCTTTCAAATCTATTATGTGTTTTGGTTTAAGGTCTTCTTACTGCTGATATTTAACGAAAGGATATGGAGTAAATGAACATGAGACCATAACACATATGTTAACTCCAACTGCAATAATTTTATTGTTGTATTTATGATGTATTTCTGCACTGAAGAGACAAAAGTTATCGAAATACCCACCTATAGAACTTAAGTTAACCTCAACTTTGGTTCCGGCACCTGAATCTATTTTGAAAAGCTCCGGCTACAGAGTTGCGGGTGCGTCCCAAGTTGGTGGATAGGGGAGTGCCCTGTCTATGCGGGCTAGTCAGGTCATAATACGGAAAGCCTAATCCCGAACCATAGTAGCCAAACTGTGTGGAGAAACGCCACGCTTCATGCAGTATAAAGACCCCTTCTTTATTGTCTTAAGAGAGCAGAGTCACTAGAAGGCCGAATTTCTCCCATTTTACAGTTGTAATAAAATCTCGTTGTCCCGGTTGTCCCTTCAACCTTTGTTTCTTTCTTCTCTTACTTACGTATATTTTTTTAATTGGATAACTTGTTTTTGTCCTAGTATAGCTGAAATATTGCTCACTGGAGTTTAACTCTACCTAATCAATCAATCAATTACAACTTTGGTATTTATTTGGATTATTAAATGGGGGTGAAGTCGATAATAATTATTTCAAAATGAAGTTAAATTTCTGCAACTGATACCTAAACGCCTTGGACACAATATAATGACATTTTCAAATGAAACCTTGTTACAAGCTTATATCTTTATCATATTAGCATAATATTCTCCCTTTTTTTCACTAGAAGGACGTGTACATATTGTTATTGAAAGAAAAAAAATTTGGTGTTGGTCTTACTTCCCAATTTTTCAATTTTTACATTTTTTCGACCAAAAATCGCCCAAAAATGATCGTTACGATGTGTCATTTTAAAAACACCCTTTTTTAAAATAATATAGCACTCAACATTATGAGTTTATTGTTTATAAATACTTTTTCTGTTGTGTGAAATTTATTTAGCTTACTATTTCAAGTTATTTTGCGAAAATCTGATCAAATTTGCTAGAGCTATGCCGTAAAGACTGAACATACCATTCGTTACGCTTTTTAGGACTTTTTTCAATGTTGCTACATGAGTTAAAATCTGTATTTTAAATAACAACATTTAATACAACTATATGTTTTATGAACATTTCAAGGCTTCCTTTACTCAACACTAAAAGATTTATTTTAATCAGATGTTTATGACAGAATTGGTGCGCTTTTAAAAACTGAAGGGTTTAGACACATGTAAACACGCATGCTATTTTGATTTATGCTTTTAGGCTGATTATATAAACCATTCAGTTTTTTGCAAGTTAGTTGTACTATATGAATAACAGATAGTATTACAAAAATTCTCCAACAAGAAAATTTTATGACACAAAATGTGGCAAAGTCCCATCCGTAGACACATGTCCCATCCGTAGACACACTTAAAAACACACACTGACTCATAGTTTTTGAAACTAGTACTGCAATATTTGTTTTTTTTAATTAAATGTACCATAAACTAAAACCATTTAGAAGTATTTGCACAGAAAAATTTGTATATGACTGTGTACAAACCAAAACCTCAGTTTTTATCATGTTTATTGTGACTGTGAATTGTTCAATATACTGTGAAAATTATGCTTGTTATTTTTTGTTTTAAAGTAAGGTTAAAATTTATGGTAGATATTTGAAAGAATAAAGTAAAATATGAAGTGATTTGACTTATTATCTAGGAGGCTTCAATTTTTATGGTTTGTCCCATCCGTAGACACATTCGAATTCTTGAAAAATTCTTCACTTGTACTTTTATAACAAATCATTTTAACAAACAAATACTACAGAGTGTTTAAAAAGGGTTTTCTTACAATTTCAGCTGTATTTCTGATGTAGTTGAATATTTATTACGTAAAATTTTATTTTATTAGTGCACAGGTCTTGGCTGAAATTCATTTTAAGTTGTTCAAAAATACTAATGTCATGGAACATATCATACAAAGTTTAGTTTATAAGCAAAATGGTCTTTATATTGTACTATGATAACCTTACAATGGTTTTGCATTGTGTTTATCTAATACTAATTCCGTATTTCTGAGGCTTGTCCCATCCGTAGACATTTTGATCATGGTTTTATAAATTATAAATGTAATTAAATTTTGAATGTTTTATGTTTGAAAAAATCTGTATTTACTTTTGTTCATGTCTAAACATAAAATTAAAGCTAATATGAGCTTTGATAAGGTTGTTCTTTGTCCTTTATATTGTTTTAAAGTGTCTCAAAACAGAGTAAAGACAGCAAATCATTCCAGCACTTCTTTAAAATTAAACAATATAAAGAATAATCTTTTTTAGGTATTGTCTAAATATGACTCCTATCAAAATATGGTAAATAAGATGTCTGAGCAAGTAAAAATAATATGCATAAGGACATATATTCTCAGTTATGTCCCATCCGTAGACACCTTACTAAAGCATTTACTAGGTTCTAAATAAAAAAGTATTGAACATATTTGTGAATTTTTTTGTATTTACTTTCATCCATGTTTCAACTTTAAATTTACAGGCAGACGTCGGTAAACAAGTCAGTTCCTGCGGTAAAAACCGTAGGGAACAGGTAGTGTTGACCCGTTGTCGTATTGGACATACTAGAACAACACATAGTTTTATCCTCAACAGTGATGATCGACCTGAGTGTATTCCATGCAATTGTCCTTATACAATTCAACATGTTTTAATTGAATGTGTGGATGTTGCCGATATCAGGCGTGATTTTTATTCAGCTGATTGTCTTAAAGACCTATTTACAAATGTCGCTGGCGACAAAATCGTTCAATTTTTAAAAGCAATCAATTTATTTAGTAAGATTTAAAAAGATCAATTTTAAACTAGTTTCTAATTTCTAATATTGTTAGTCAAATCATAATTTCTTTAATTATGTTTTTAACATTTTACACATTTCTTTTACTTGTATAAAGCTATATGGTTTTATATAGATATTTTATGTATTTATTAAAACTGTTTAGTATATTCAACAGTTCTCGCCACAATATAGCTGAAATATTGCTGAAGTTGGCGTAAAACATCAATCAATCAATCAATCAACTTTAAATTTATGTTACTTAAAGCTTTGATGAGCTTGTTTTCAGCCTCATATCTAATTTGAAAGTGTCTGAAAGCAGGAAAAATCAGCATCTGTCATACAATTTTTGCAAAAATTTCTTCAAAAATACACCAAATTGAAAATTTTTTCTTCTAGTTATCTCTAAATATGCCCTCTATCAGATAGCTGTTAAAAGATGTGGTTTAGATATTTAATTAGACTAGAATTAAGAGTTTTCCTTATAAGGGGTGATATTTCAATTTTAGCAAATGATTCATTTTTTAACAAAGATATTATAAAAAAAATAATGCAGCCAAGTACTAAAAATGGTAGCTTTGTTTTAAGAAATGTCTACATTGTCAGAAAAAAACAGGAAAAAGATTCTGTGTTGAGTTTTATTTTTCATCATAAATGACACATGAAATGTCATTATATTGTGTCCAAGGCGAAAGTGAATTGGCTTCCTGTACATAAAGGGATTAGCTTACCGAAAAGTGATTTGAAAATCAGTGTCCGGTATATAATTGTGTTCTTATAAACATAAATACTTGACTCCTTCGCAAAATACCGATGTTTCAGTTATATGTGATTCGCGTTCTGCTAGTGGCTTTATCAACAACTGTAGCTCACCATGAGGACAAAAAATCACACTTGGAAGGCGTAGTCAAGAACCCAACAGGATAAAGAAAAGAAATAAGCTGAAGTGCTATTTCTGATGTAAAATTTCTTTTTTTAATCTGTTTCATTTACTAACCGTTAGTACGAACGTTCTGAGTTGACTTAATCGGTCAATGTAATTCAAAAGAAAGAATTCAAAATAATATCGTCTAAAAGTTAAATTAGGAGAATCGAAAGCGCTTTCAAACATGAAGTTGCATTTTATAAAATCTAATGATTAAATTTGAAATTATATTCCGGTGCCATACGACGTATTTTTCTATTAAGATTATTTTTTATTAAAATGTTTGTACTAATATGTCAATTCTTTTTCACTCTGAATATGACGACAGGCATTGAATACTCATAAATGAAATTGATGTATTTAAAAAACGATTTATACTTTGACCAAAATAAATTATATCAATTGTTAGCAAATCTTAACAGAGAATAAATGCTTACACTTAAAGCTACTTCCTTATTTAGTAATTTAGAAAACCTTTTTGGAATGCAAGTGTCCTTTTTGCGCGTCCTCTTGTGAGAGTTGATTTGTATAACTGACGACCGAGTTAAATAAAATTATTTTAATCTGAAGGAGTCCATCTAAATCGTAGTGTCGAGCGCGTTCAGTCTTTGCACGAACAGATTATATTTGTTCTCAGGAATTAAAGTAGATAGACACTATTTTTTAAGAATCGCCGAGGATCTGAATCGGTTTTCAGGAGCTCCCTCTACAGAGCCGCTAGGGGAACTGCTATGTCTATACACGGTAGTAAAGTCAAAATACGGAAAGCCTGGCTGCGAACCATCGTTAATAAATTTGTTGGGAAACTCACCGAATAAATTATAGATCCCTACAATATATTTTTCTAAAAGGAACATCCTTTCGAGGTTACATATAAAACTTCAGTTTTGTATTTTTGTAAGTAAAGAACATTATTACATCTGTCGCTTCAAAGAACTAGGCATGGATCACTAAATTCCAGATAATTATACATACAAAAGAGTTTCACTTGACAAAGATGAAATCCTTTCCCATCACAGGTCATTCATGTCCTCCTTAAATATCCATGCTAAAAATAACAATCAAGACCTACAATACCTATATTGGGTACCAAAATTACACAAACATCCATATAAGGAGTGATACATCAAAGGATCTTCAACTTACTCAACCACTCAACTGTAAATTGAACTAATATTTTGTCTGCAGTCAAAGACAGACATCAAGCATACTGTGAAACTTTTAATGCCCGAAATAACATGTGGATATTTCAAAATTCGAAGGTTTTATTGTAAACAACGGCAGTAGAATACCGAAGGAACAAAGGAGTGAAATTTACAAAAATCCAAAGACATGGCCAAAACGTGGACACAGAAAACAATGACGTTAAACACAGAAAACAATGACGTTAGACAGAAACAAAGCACAGATATAGAAAGCACAGCACTCAAAAACAGGGCTATTGCAGTGTGAATTCCGGTGAAACTGAGAGTGAGATCAGGTGCTCCGGAAGGGTAGGCATGGAAAATCTAGAAAACCTTGTTTATTTTCTCAAACACATTCCCTCAACACATTTGATTTTTCGTAACTCTATACCACACTTCCTCATGATAAACTAAATTCACAATTCAAAACCCTTTATCGATTCAATACTTTTGTTTTATTAGGTTACAAGTCCACATTTTTTTAGAAACCAATTTAAAAAAAAAAGTATGCTACGATGAAAAACATGTTGGCAGTAAGCTTGATTTTTCTTATTGATAATATACTTGTCACATTAGGAGGTGCTATATATCAACAGCAGTTGGCATACCAATGGGCACTAATTAAGCACCTCTACGTGTAAACTTGTTTTTATACTCTTACGAGACCAAATTTCTTCAGCGACTCATTAAAGATCATAACATAAAAGATGCTAGATCTCACTTATAGATATATTGTGATGTTCTTTCCATCGATAGTGCATCTTTTCCTTAATGGATCCAATTGATATTTTCGCCATAAAGGAAATGATAAAAACCACCAGATCTACATGTTTTTTGACTAACATCTCGAATAATTGACGTTAATGGTCAACTCGGTACTAAAGTTTTCGACGTCAATCTTTAACTATTTAACTGCTTTTTTTTCGTTTAGTTAAACACAATCCTAAACACCTAAGCACTTTCCTAAAGTGTTTAGAAAACACTTTCCTGAACGTGTTTAGATCTAACCATGTTTAGATATTTCAAATGAAGAGTTATCCTTTACATAGAGGGCGCTTTAAGCTTTCTTTGTTTGATTTTGAAAATGGGAAGTGATGAACCTCGTGCTTTCTGTTAAGGAGATGTCGCTTTAAAACAGATGGTGTTTTTAAGGTAAATACTGAACGGGGGTTGACCGTTAGCATTTGGCATTAATTTGATGATTATTATTGCATTAATTTCTTTTTAATGTCTTTGTCGTGTCCTGATTTCCATGAACATGTAATTCTCATGCAACTGTTCAGTCTTAAATTTAAGAAATGTTTAAGGAATGTTTTTCTATATAATATTATTCCAATATACACGCTTTTACATTCAAAGGATACTAATTATAGCATAAAAAATGCATATTTACTTATCTCGTTTCAGATAATAGAAGCTACACTACTCTTGTGGACTCAGTCTCCATATTAGCCAATGCAAACATAAATTAAACATAGATTGAAGCGATTAAAGTGAAAAATCTTGAATATTTCAATAAATAAATAAATAAACAAAACAAAAAGAAATAGGTAAACATAATCATGTTTAAACCTAAACACATTTTTCATACCTAAACTTGTTTCGGGCCAAACTCGTTCGAAATTCAACACAAAAAATGTGTTTAGAATTGTGTTTAAGATCTAAACACCGATTTTAGTGTGTACTTGGATGATCATTTCTTTTAACTGTCTACGATATTTTAATGGCAATTGATGTTGAGTTGCTACCAGACACTACTGCAATGAAAGGGGGGATTTGACTAGCCATAAAACCAGTTTAACTCACCATTACTTTTGAAATGCCCATACCAAGTCGGAACCATTGCCATCGACAATTTTTTTGTCTGATTTGTCTTTTTGTCTGATGGACTTCGGCTCTTGACCACTCTGTAAGGTAAATTTGATTATCCCATTTCCTGTAGTTTATCCATTTCTCTCTTTTTCCAGTGGCAATTAAAAACCTGTTACTTTTATTTCTGTCTTCTAATATTTTTTTTTTATTTGATTAATTTGTCCTTGTCCTGATATAGCTGTAATGTTGATCATTGGACGTAAAATCAATTAATCAGTAGGATAAGTTTTTCTTCTTTATAACCATCTTTGCAGGAGAAGTCCCTAATTTAACGTAAAAAAAACATGCACAATATCAACTGGATCCGCAGTTATAATCTCATCTCAGAACACTGAACTTTATTAGATCCTACTTTATTTTCGAGCCGCGTGTGAAAATCATCTAAAGTTCTCATTTAGTACACATAGCATACCTCATTAAAATCACACCCTGATCTATTGACAAGAAATGCAATTTGGGGAAAATTGATGCAAAAATTTTTTATTTATTTAAAACACAAAATTTAGTAGGCAAAAAATGTCTAGGAACAATTGGTGTAAATGAAAAACGCTTATTTTTAGGTTACAAAGTCTCAATTTATTTATTTTTTAATTTTACATTTCTCATCTGGATTTGTGTTCGACTAGTAATCAGCAAGACGCCCATATATTCTTTAAATTGCATTAATTTTGCCAAAGCTCTTCCTAAGGAAGGAAAACTTTAAAAAAGGATCTGCAAAAATGCCAGATTTTCCATTTTTATGCCACGAAAGCGAAAAAAACACGCTTTTTGATTACCAGTACTCTTTAATGTAACTGTGACCACGAAATGTTTATTGTATACTTTTTTTTTTTTTTTTTTTTTGGATTAATTTTTTTTTTCCAAAAGATGAAAATGGGACCTAAGTCCATGTTCAATTTTGGACCATAATTTGAATAAGTTATCTTGTACACGTTACTGACAAAATCGCGGTCGCCTTTAAGAAGGTGTAAGTCTTTTAAATCGCTATAACTGGCCAAATGCGCTTTATAATATATAATGTAAGAATTTCGGTAAAAATTAAAAACTGTTCACAATGTGGCTAGGCTTCTTTTTTTTTCTCAGTATATTGATAATTTGTAAAATAAAGATCTGTGTATATAGATTGACATGTCACATAAATTCCACCAATGTGTACATGAACCGCTTTCTGTCAAAACCTTACTATTAAACGACTTAACACTATACTAACTTAAGTTTCTTATAGCTTCAAATGTATCTTAATATGGAGTTCTACTGCGCGCAAATTAATCTGCTTTTGACCGAGTTTTGCCTTTGTCATGTCTTAAAATTACTAAATGTCTTTTAAAAATCAAAACCTGTATTTTGTTCTTTTTTTTGCATTTTGTCAGAGGCAATCAAAACTCATTGTCCGATTTACTCTCCCACCTTTATTTCTTCAATTAATATTCTACAATTTTCATAAATTGGAGATCATTCATTCATTAATGAAATATATGCTTGGGACAGGGATCTTAATACATTTTTATAAAAATATCGACTTCGTCAAATCTCGATGAGTTTTCAATGTCTGGATTATTTAGGCAATTGGCAGAAATCTGTACAATATTTGTGGTTTGGATTTGATTTAGTTATTTCCTATTGTTGAAGTGAGCTTTACTAGTTTGATTGAACATGTGTCTGTTAGCATTATATGTATCTTACAGGCATAAACTCTTACATTTTCATTCTGAACATGAAACTTAGCAAATTACTGAGCAATGTTTTAATTTTGCTGAATTTTTACGTCAAATTGAGGAAATATAAGTGATGCCAAATGTGTTAAAACCTTCATTACTTATTGTCAAAATTATAAATGCAAAGTCCAAATCTAGTATACATATTTATTTTCATTTGTTGTCAAATATAAAACATCTATTTACTGGCTATTGGGACAAAACCATGTTTATGGTTTCCCGAGATACAACTATTTCCCGACGCGATGCGGAGGGAAATAGTTGGTAAGGGGAAACAATCCAGTCAGTAAGTGTTTTATTATACCGAAAGAAACACCAGACAAAAGATATGTTAATGAGGGAAAATAGTCAAATCTTTGAAAATGGAAAAATAGTAGAAATATTGTATGATCATTTGTTATAGAAAAAGATAATAAGGTGTAATAAAATACACTTATTTACTGGCTATGAGGACAAAAGAATGTTTATGGTTTCCCGAGACACAAGTATTTCCCGACGCGAATCGAAGGGAAATAGTTGGTGAGGGGAAACTATAAACTTGCTTTTGTTCGAATGGCAAGTAAATAGGTTTTTCTTATACCAAAATCGAATATCAAACATTTAAATGTTTATAGTTCATCACCAGTCAATAGTCATTGAAACTTTTGACCGGTAAATAGTCTCTTTGTGACGAGTTTGAAAAAAATTGTAAAATTATTAAAGAAAACAGTTTTATAGAAAATACATACTAAGGTATAATAGTATTGTGATAATTTTTTCTCGAGTGCCTATTTCTCGGAACACAAAAATCATATACATTAGAAGATATGTTTTGATCTTGTTTGGCCATTTTGATCTTATCATGATCTTGACAAGCTTAACTCAATTTTGTTAAAACAGTGTAAGATTATAAGTTGGTTTTAAGATATTTGATTTCAAAGACAATCAGGCGTTCAGGAACGATCAAGACGAATTAAATTTGTTACGATAAAACAAGATTCCGATTTGATCTTGTTTGATCTGGACAAACTTTACCCATCTTGATCGTCCTTGAGCGCAGTTATCTTGTTTGATCTTGATAAACTGAACAGGTCTTGTTCGTTCTTGAAAGCAATTGCCTTAAAATGACTTAATATCTTACACAATTGTGTTAAGATCGTGATTAAAATGGCCAAACAAGATCATAACCTATCTGCTAGTGATAAAACTGAACGTTGATAAGGGGAATACGAAATCAAAATCAAATAAAAAGAGCTAGAACAAGAACTACCCAAACAAATAACAATAAATAAGTCTAATATGTTCCATCATTGAAAAATACTAAGAAAATGACAGTTCAGTTTTCTTTTTTATTTGTAACGAACGGGTTTTATTGTTTAAACGATAAGGACATTGAACCAAAAAACTGTGTTAAAGGTTATTAAAATTGAATTCGCCAATGAATTTCGAACAGTAACCTAAATTGACAAATTGATGTGTCGCATAAACTGCGTTGTTTAGGAAAAAAACAAAACACCAAATGAATTTTTGATTAACATTCATTGATTAGTTTTGAACAATAGAAGAGGTACAAAATTACAATATGTCTCAGACAATATTTGCAAGGGAGCATTTAATGAGTGTTGTAAGAATAAGAAGTAGCCTTGGGAATATTATGGCCTTTACTTTATATACCGTTTTAATGTTTCATACAACTATTGATTATGTTTCGTTCTGTAATGCCGTTAACAAAATTGTTTAATCTTGTTTGTGCAAAAGGTTCAGAGGGCATTCAAAGGTATTCTCCCCAGAATAACTTGAACAATAATAACCAAATTTGATCACAACATTTCTTAGGTGGTTCCTTTTGTGCTTTCTATGATCGAACTTATCCATGTTGATGTAAAGTATAATGATAATGTCTGTTGGTGAAAATAAATAAAACAAGTCATCAGGTTAGCGCTCGTATGAGTCTCTAGTTTCTTTCTTCTCTTACTTCATTAAAATCGACCAATAACCTGTTCTCGTCTTTAATATAGCTGAAATATTGCTTACTGGACTTTAACTCTTTATGTAACATATGTAGCCGTGCACTGAGTTTAAATGGTGACGCATCACATCATATATGCTAATTAAATTATTTTAATTCATTTGGTGGAAATTGCCATCTACAGAGCTACAATTTACTGTAAATTTGGTATTTACTCATTTAAAAGGGTTGCCACGGTTTCATAAAGATGATTACTCTAAACATAACATAATATAGAGTGATTGGTGATTTGGTAATTTGCAGAAAGTAAATGTAAATGAACTTCAGAATTCAGGGTGGAAAGTTTTTAATGGTAATTAGGTCGATACATCTACTGAAAGACTTAGTTTCGTTTTCAAGTCCATCAGTTACTTTATCTAGAACGTCGATGCTATCCGAAAAACCGAACATCTAAAAAATTATATAAAACTGAGTGGTATATTCGTAATACAAAGGTCTGTCCTTAGCTGATATTTGCATGATTTTAGAACTATAGGTTATTTTTGTCTTTTTAATCTTTTATCTGTTTTGGTTTTCTCACCTCTTTGAGTTATTTCTGCACTGAAGAAACAAAAGCTGTCGAAATACCCATCTATAGATTTTAAGTTAACCACAACTTTGGTCCTGGCAGCTGCATCAGTTTTGAGGGCTCCGGCTACCGAGCCAGGGGGGCGCGTCCCCAGTGGGTGGATAGGGGAATGCCATGTCCATGCGGGAAAGTCAGGTTATAAAAGGAAAGCCTGACCGCGAACCATTGTAGAAAATATGTGTGTAGAAACGCAAAGTTCCATGCAGTATAAAGACCCCTTATATATTGTCTAAAGAGAGAAGAGTCACTTGAACTCATATTTAAGGCTACATTTCTGGTCCCTTCCAATTTCTCCAATTTTCCAGTGCCAATCAAAACTCGCTCTCCCGTTTGTTCCTTCCACCTTTGTTCTCTTATATGTTTTTGTATTGTATTAACTTGTTCTCGTCCTAATATAGCTGAAATATTGCTCACTGGACGTTAAACTCTTACCAATCAATCAATCAATCAGTACTTTGGTATTTATTTGGATTCTTCAGTTGGGTAAAGTCGATAATAATGATTTTCAAGGATGGAAAGTTTACTTTCTACAACAGATGCCAACATTTATTTGACTTTCTGAAAATTAAGGGATTAGCTTATCGAAAAGTGGTTTGAAAATCAGTATCAGGTATATAATTGTGTTCTTATTGACATTTAAATGTTTGACTCTTTCGCAATACCATTATATCAGTTATATGTTATTCGCGATCTGCTAGTGGCTTTATCAAAAACTGTAGCTCACAAGTGAGGATAAAAATCACATTTAGAAGGCGTAATTCAGCACCCAACAATTCAAAAAAAAAAATAAACCGAAGTGCTGATTCTGATGTAAAATTTCTTTGGATTTTTGTAAGTGATTCAAAAATTCGTAATCTGTTTAATTTACTAACCGTTAGTGCTAACGTTCCGAGTTGACTTAATCGGTCAATGTAATTCAAAAGAAAGAATATAAAATAATATCATATAAAAGTTAAATTAGGAAAGATTCTAAAGTGGAAATCGAAAGCCCTTTCAAACATGAAATTGCATTATAAAATCTAATGATTAAATTTGAAATTATATTCCGATACCATACGACGTATTTTTCTATTAAGATTATTTTTTTTATTAAACATTTGTACGAATATGTCAATTCTTTTTTCACTCTGAATATGACGAAAGGCATTGAATACTCATAAATGAAATTGATGTACTTAAAAAAACCGATTTGTAATTTGACCAAAATAAGTTATATCAATTTTTAGCAAATCTTAGCAGAAAATCAAATGCTAACATTTAAAGCTTCTTCGTTATTTAGTGATGGAAAACATCTTTGGAATGCCAGTGTCCTATTTGCGCGTCCTCTTGTTAGACTTGATTTGCGTAACTGACGACAGAGTCAAATAAAATTACTTGAATCTGTAGGAGTCCATCTGAATCGTAGTGTTGTGCGCGTTCAGTCTTTGCACGAACAGATTATATTTGTTCTCAGGAATTAAAGTAGATAAACACTTATTGTTCCATCTGTGAAATTTTGTAATAATCTGGGCAATTGAATACCCATACAAAAATCAACACAAAAATGGACCACCATTCTTATTTTTTCTTGATTAAGAATTGCCGGGAATCTGAATCGGTTTCCAGGAGCTCCGTCTACAGAGCTGCTAGGGGATCTGCCTCGTCTATATAAGGTAGTGAAGTCAAAATACGGAAAGCCTGGCTGCAAACCATTGTTAACAACTTTGTTGGGAAACTTACAGAATAAATTATAGATCCCTACAATATATTTGTCTAAAAGGAACATCCTTTCGAGGTTCTATATAAAGCTTCAGTTTTGTATTTGTGTAAGTAAAGAACACTATTACAACTGCCACTTCAAAGAACTAGGCATAGATCACTAAACTCCTGGTAATGCTACATACAAAAGAGTTTCACTTGACAACGATAAAATCCTTTCCCATCACAGGTCATTCATGTCCTCCTTGAATATCCATACTAAAAATAACAATCAAGACCTACAATACCTATATTGGGTAGCAAACTTACACAAAAATCCATATAAGGAGTGATACATCACAGGATCTTCAACTTACTGAACTACTTAATTGTTAACTGAACTAATATTTTGTCTGCAGTCAAAGACAGACATCAAGCATACTGTGAAACTTTTAATGCCCGAAATGACATAAATCACCTATGGATACGTAAAAATTCGAAGGTTTTATTGTAAACAACGGCAGTAGAATACCGAAGGAACAATGGAGTGAAATTTACAAAAATCGAAGTCCAAAGACATGGCCAAAACGTGGACACAGAAAATAATGACGTTAGACAGATACAAAGCACAGATATAGAAAGCTCAACACTCAAAAACAAGGCACTCGCAGTGTGAACTCCAGCGAAATTGAGAGTGACATCGGGTGATCCGGAAGGGTAAGCATGGATGATCTAGAAAACCCCGTTCATTTTCTCAAACACATTCCCCCGCCGTGCGCTGTCCCGGCTGAAGAATAGGCCCGCAGCATCCTCTG
>MJUU01058368.1:0-12327 GCA_002080025.1 Modiolus philippinarum | reverse complement strand
CGGAAGTGGGGGGGTGCACGGGGGGTTATTCCAGCCCATGGACTATTAATATTAAAAAACCTAAATTTATAGATAATGATCTTGTTTATAAAATTGTTCAACAGCCACTGCAAAAATTTCAAAAGTTGGAGGATTCTTCAGGCATAGAGATTTTGAATATGTACTCATGTAAAGACTCTTATTTATATAATTTTCAATACAAATTTCTTCACAGAATTATTCCAACAAATAGGTTTCTATACAAAATTAAATTGAAAGATACCCAGTTTTGTAATTTCTGTAAAACAAATGTTGAAACAGTTGATCACTTGTTCTATGGTTGTAGAATTACAAAACAGTTTTGGGAATGTTTTATTAGAAAACTGAAACTTCATTTTGAAAATGTTATTTTTGATAAAGAAAAAATACTTCTTGGTTTTGCTTCAGAAACACTATTGTTAAACTTTCTAGTTACTATGTCTAATATATATATATATATATATATATATATATATAAGTAAATTGAAAGAAACACTGCCAGATATTATTGAATTTCAGTGCAAAATAGAACAATATAAATTATGTGAATACCAGATATCTTTGAAAAACAACACAATTCCTAAGTTTGATACTTTTTGGTCACCCCTCAATACTATTTTTAGCAGATTATAATATTCATATGTGTATAAATTCCAATCACAAATTATTATCACTTTTCTCACAGGCATCTAAATTTTAAATCCATCTTTACATTTTTTTAATACATGTAGATATAACCTTATGGGAGATTAACACGCACATGATTCTGTTTTTTCTTGTCTTTTTATTTTGTTATGCTTGATGAGTATGTCGGTTGACTCGATTTGTTATGTGGTGATATATCTATATTTACAATTAATGTATAATGCTGTTAACATGATGTATTTGTAAATATGTTTGTTCAGATCGCCATCTAATGTGAATATTGTTGTAACTGCCTCTTGTTGCAGTCCATGTACTGTCTGAGTGTAAATAATATCTTGAAATCTTGAAATCTTATATTTATGTTACTTCTTCTATAAGGTAAATTTACTTTAACAGCAGCTAAAAAAATTTTTACATTGTTGTTCCTATATTTGTATGTGATGAATAAAAGAATAATGATTGTGAGAGAGAATGAGAAAATATAAATCTAGGTTTTTATTCTTGCTTGAATTCCAATTAAATTGATGTAAAACTCTTATCGTAATCTGAATATATATATATATATATGTGTGTGTGTGTGTGTGTGTGTGTGTGTGTGTGTGTGTGTTAAAAGAATAATAGTCAGCAACTTAGTAAGATCTCTGAATATCCTTGTCAGGTGATAGTGTACAGGGAATTGTAAAATCCTGACTGTTAGAAAACAGATAAAAAAATTTAAAAAAATAAATAAATAAAATAAAATAAAATAAAAACATGGCCACCGGTGCCGAAAATAGTTTAACATTTGACTTGATGAGAAAATCAGCGTTTATGTCATCTGCACTTATTGACGCAAATTTAACTTAATTGTATTGGAGTGATGTATGGAAGATCCTTTATAAAAATGCTCATTTCGATCCGATGAGACAAAAAAAAGTTGGCGACAGTTCGGAACATAGTTTAAAACTTAACTACGTAAGCAAGTTCACGGAAACTCACATGGATGGTGTTTATTAGCTTATTAGTTGGAGAAAGATGCATAAGTAATGATCAGTCTGCAGGGATGATTATCTCTGTTTGAAAAAAGAATGCACTTAACAAAGTATTCTATATTGAGATAATATTTTGCCAGGATATGCACTTCAAAATATTTATTAATTTATGAGTTATAACATGCTTTAAAATTGTATTAAACAATAACAACACACCTATCAGTGCTGAAAAGGATTGCTCCAAAAACAATTGGTCTGTGTTCGGTTACATCTTTTGAGTATAATTAACAGAGGAATGCACCAAGAATGACGCATTTGGGAATATACCGCAAAAAAGATTGCATAAAATATTTACAATGGTATTAATTGATTCTCAGGAATCCTGGAAGATAAATTTCAAAACGTCTAGAAATAACATTTCCAAATGAATAAAACATGTATTTTAATTTAATCGTCATTTTTTTACCCAACTGAAATCAGTACAATCCTTTCTGATATCATTTCATTCTTTTTTCCTGGACATCCTTGATGGATGCTGTAATGACGACATCATTATATTCGCTTTTATATTTACATGTATATTATCTATTGGTAATTGATCTGCTATTTAAGTTCTTTTTTGAGCATATATATATATATATATATATATATATATATAATANNTAATGTGCTCATTACTATATAGACCGCTATATTTTAATTTTTTAGGCCCTGCATTAGCGTAAATATTTGCAAAACCGGGGAGATGGGCAAGTTTCCACGATGACTAGACTTATAGACAGTTTGTATATATGTAATATATATATTATTTGTTTTATATATTATCTTTCTTGTTATTGGATTAATCTCCTGTTTCTATCGTTGATTAATCCAAAACTCATAAAACACAGTTGGTATTGCCGTTATCTGATGATAAATAAAAACATACCGAAGTTTCTGTGAATTTGCGCATTATAGAAGGCTGCAATTTCATTGGTTGACTACAAGTGTATTTGTGACAAATCCATGGAAATTTAACAATGTTTGTAGCAGCGGAGGATTCTCCTGAAAACTTTGTCAATTGTACCTTCTATTGGGATATTTTCTAAAAAAAAATGCCTTTGTGTGAATATAAGTCATTCGTTAGGATAAAAAAAGATATTATGTCCATTCGTTTTCCCGTTCGTCTGTCAACCATAGGAGTACACACTTGAGGGCGACATCAGTGGCGGATTTAGGGGGTCTCGGAGGGCCCGTCACCCCTTAGGTTGGAAAATATTTCAAATTCCTAGGGGTTTTTCGGAAAATTGGGCTTCGCCTCCACCCCTTTTTGGAAAAATTATGGGTCGGGCCGAAACTTAGCAGAAAGTCTGGAACTGCCACTGGTCATTTCCGGTTAGATAACTTAATAAAATTAACTGAAACATCCACCAAATGTTCAGGGCATATTGCAAGACATTTTAATGACAGCAGCAATATTATATGTTAGTCGGGAATCTTCATGGGAGATACGGGTTCATATTCCCTGTCTGTGTTTTAGATATAGGGCACAGACAGGGAATATGAACCCGTATCCCCTGTGAAGCCCGAATAACTTTATATTCTGCTACAAGTGCTATAATTTTTCTATTAAAAGCATTTCAAAATTGTGATTTTGCTACCACGGGGATACGGTCTCATATCCCTGTCAAGGTAGCCAATCAAATTGCAGGATTTACCTGGATATTTCACTTCAGCAGAATATAAGGTTTACACCGCTGGTATCTCCTAAGGTGAGGTCTGTTCAAATCATATAATTTTAAGAACTTGCTGTACCTTTAGTGGAATGTGCCTTTAATCTTGTCCCACGTGGTCGTGCAACCGATTTTGAAGGTCTCAACATAATGACGTTTAAGGACCCGATCGCCACAATGAGGAAATATACATTTTAACACTTTACACTTCTACGTGAATTGATTGCTTGTCATCTTTAACAAACTTGATCAATTCATCGCGTTTCACCTCTTCACCTCGAGTAGCAAATCTACCCTCGTGACTTGACTAAAGCCTCCAGGTCACCCCTAAATTCATCTTGTGACTGGTGAACTTTGCTGTATCCCTTCAGTTGTGATTATGAGTTTCTTTTGGCCCCACGTCATTTACATCTTGCTTCCTATCGCTTATTTACGTGTAATTACAAACAGCAATAAACTGCATTTTTGTTAGGGGACGACTTTTCGATTTTCAGAGGGTGGGGTGACCGATTTTGAGAATAAATAATCTAATCTTGGTGCCAGTGAAATAAATATCCTAATCCTACTTTTGTAAATAAATACAAAACTTAATTTTTATTTGAAAACAAAAAATGTGGAAAAAACAAATAAATAATTTGATGGTTCATTATTTGTTCAAGATTTACATTACATAAAGTAAATAATTTTTCTGTGCAAAATTGCCCAAGCCAGTCCCCCGAAAACTCAAATGTTATTATATAGATAGCGGTGATTTATCGAGTTTTCTTAATTAAATAAATCTCATATTTTCACTCAGTGAAATAAACCATTTATTTTTACTCTAGGAAATGACGTAACAATATTATCGCCAATGTAAACACCTGGCGCATTGATATTAAAAAGATAATCCCCACAAAATTGCATCAAAAATCAAAAATTTGAAAACCTACATAATAATAAGTATAACTGTCACGGAACAGAAGTTCTGTCAAAAGGATAAAATATGATAGAATATCTTTTCCAAAGGAACAAATATTACAGTATTTGTTCCTAATGGAATAAACGTTATATAACAGATCTTCCCAAAAGAAGAAATATAATATCAGTGTTCATAATATTTCTTCAAAAGGAACTTCTGTTAGGCGGAACAAATATACGTTGACATAACTAATCAACCGTTGTGAATATCAATAATAATGTCACCCGTGTCGAACAACGCAAAGGATTAAACTCGTTTTGGAACAAGTTCCAAAATTTGTTTAATCCTGCGTTGTTCGACACTCGTGACATTATTATTATTGATATTCATCACGGTCGATTAGTTATACTATAATTATTTCCATCAAAGAAATATAGGTGGTTTTAGATTAAAAAAAGTTGACTAGTCAGAGAAAGCTGCATGTGCAACATGGATAATTCTGTCAGTTTATCAAAGAATGCACTTGACAAAGTTTTGTTATAAAGACATTGTTTCAGTGTACTATCATACGCACAAAAGAAATGTGAATTGTTGCATCAGTTATTAAATGTTTAAAAACTTTAATAAACAAGAACAACAGAGCTAAAAACAAGAAGTCTGTGTTTATTTATATACTACTCAACATTAGAACTAATATTGTTCCAAATAAATCCCCTACAATTTCTGAACCATCTCCGGTCACGGTCAAGGTCATTATCCGGAATTTCTGTATCAGACGTAAATAGTGAGTATTCCACATTTGCTTTTTACCAATTAAATTTGTTTATTAGCAACTTTATGCCAAATTATGGGTTAATGGCTACAAAATTAATAAAGTACACAAATACATAAACAAACATAATCAACTAACCCCCATCCTCAGTGCAATTGACTGTTTTAAAAAGGAGCCTAGCAATTGTACTTGTTCTTTTGTATCTAGGTTTAGAATTTTTTTGAGTTTTGAGGTTGAAGTTTCATCAGTTTCAAAATTAAAATTTGAAAAGAACCGAGGTCTTATAGTTTGGTTTGTTGTACATTCTAAAATAAAATGTGCTTCATCTTCAATTTTGTTACAGAAGTTACAAAGACGCTGTTCTATGGGAATGTTCTTGTATCTTCCAGATTCAATTTGCAATACATGATCACTTATTCTAAATTTACAAATCAACCTTCTAATTTCAGGGTTTAAACAATATAAGTAATTTTCAAAGTTGTAGTCGTTTTTAGTTGCTTTGAATAGTTGAAGTTTACTTTTTTTCATCTAAATTGATAATTTTTTTCTTCATATATTTTTTTAAAGAAATTGCTAGGCTCTTCTTTAAAAAGCTTTTTATTGGTTTTAGTACTAGATTTTCACAATTATTAATATTATTAACATTAAGTTCTTCTCTAATATGATTAATATATGTATACCATGAATAAATACCATTTGAATCCATCATTTTTGACACATTATATTTACCAAACCATCACATTTTCGGACCAGCTGAAGGGTGATCAATAGTTTTTAGTTTGTTCCTCTTTCCACATAACAATGAATTGCGAGCGCAAAAATCAAAATTGACGGTCTCATTACGATAAGTGATTGCCCACGTTGATTTTGGATTGAACGGGGCATCGAATTGAGACATTGTTTTCCACTTTTAAGATGGCAATTGTTAACCTGATGAAGTGTCCGAATAATTGACATTATTTATTTAAATCATCCATCAGTCAACAGCGTACTCGATCATTGGGCGAAAAACTACCATTCCGGATTTTAATCTTTTCCGTTTCGGAATTGATTTTGAAAATTGGAAAAACAAATGCGTTTTTGGCGTTAAATACATTAATACACTAAAATAAAAACTTTCAATTGCGAAATAAAAAATATTTACAAAATTAACTTTGTATCGTTTTCTTTTGTTTAGTAGTATTATTTGTTAACAATACATCCATTGAGTGTTATTTACAAAAACATCCACCAAGATTGGGAATATATTACAAAAAGGTTACATAAAAAATTTACAATAGCATTATTTTATTTTCAGGGATGCTCTGGAAGATACATTTAAAAAATTCTACAAATGACATTTTCAAATGAATAAAATATGTTTTTTAAGAAGCGCGAAAATTTTTATCGTCTTTGTTTCTACCCGCACTGCAATCAATACAATCCTTCCTGATTCTATCCCATTCTTTATTCTTGGGCATCCTTGACGGATGCAGTTAAGGCGACATCTCTTTTTGCTTTCATATTAACATATATATTGTTTATATTAGTATTTCATCGCGGATTTTAGTACATAAAGTTTCTTTACAGTCAGACGTACTTTATTTAGCGCATAAAATTATGTATGCTACAATTTTATTGGTGGAGTACTAGTGTATTTTTGCAAAATTCATGGTAATTCAAACAAGTTTTGGAACAGCAGGGTATTTTCCTGGACATTTTGTCAATTTTACCCTCTCTCAGGGTGTTTGCTGAAGATAAAAACATGTTGCGAGACGGCTGAATGTCGTATAGAATAAGAATATTTGTGTAGCTCTCGTACATTCAGAACATTGAAATGCAATCATGAAATAACGTTGAAATCAAAAACATTTATAAAATAGAGAAGAGGCCAAAATTTTCGGAGTTAACTCCTTAAAAAGTAGGAAAGGGAAGTGGTTCATCACCAGGTGCGTGAACAGCGTATCATCTATCGCCTTGGTACTTGACGTCCAATAGGGACAAATACAAAATTGCGAAATTACTGTAAATCTAGTTTCTGCATATGTCCATTTTGACAACTTCTGTCTATATGGTGCTGATAATGAAATAATGTTAAACAGAATTCCGTAGATAATTAAATTGTTTACATATCTACTAATCACCCGTTGTTGGTTTTGGTAATCGATTCTTTGGTTTTTAAGCAGTCTTAGTCCAAGGTGACCTTCTATTTATATTTTTACTGACTTCGGTAAGTCGTTTTTAAATTGGCACTTTAAAAGTAAACAATGAAATTAAGGAAGACAAAAGCAACTAGAAAAACTGTGAGTGAAACTCATAAATATATACCCCGCTCCTCTATTTGATTCCAGAAGTAAAAAGAAATCCCCAAACAAAATTAAGTCAAATCAAATTTTAAAACAGCAGGTGCACACTGGCAATATGCACTGAACATTCTGTGAATGTTTCATTGAATTTCACCTAGTGGTCTAGGAGGAGTTGTCGCCACTAATTGTGTACCCCTTTTGAGGACGGAATGACGAGCGAACGGACACCCTGACCACCATATGCGCCCTGCTAAAGCGGCGGGTATAAAAAAAATTGTGTGGTGTGTAGAGGCAGACAACTCATTCGATGTTTGATGTGTATATATTTTCACTACCGGTAGTTGAAAAAAAACAATATGCTTCTAGCACTGAATTCCCATAATAGGTGTAGCATTGTTCAATATTTTGTAATTTATTTCGCTCAAAAAGTTTCTAGGTGTAGTTTTTAATTTACTATGAGATACGAGCAAAGCACATTGTTGAGGGCCTAATGGTGACTTAAAGATAAACAATAATAAAAGCGTTGTTCTGTTGCCTTTTTTCGTGTATTTGTTTAGACTTTTTGTTGTGTCCATTTTCTAAATAATATTGAGTAATATTGAAGTCAAATTGCAAACTTTACGTAACATATCCTCTTCGTACCCGATGGCATATAATGTCCAAATCAAAAAAAAACATCTCTCTGTCTCTTCCTTTCCTTTGTAACTGTCTTTTCTGACTTATTGAATCAAAAATAAAGTAAGAAGAAAGAGCAAATAACAAAACAGCTGGAATCAGTTATCAAAATACAGTTGAAGTAGGGAAATTCTCTTCAGCTTTATAACGATTCCAAACTTCAGAGGTCCCCGAGGGTATTCACCAGTCCAATAGTCAGACTTGTCTGGCACGAAAATTTACCTAGCGATTTATAGAAATTTACCGTTTTATCAAATTTCTAACCCCTTAAAATACTAAGGCTTCATTCCGTTTATGGCACTCCGTGGATGTCCTTAGTACTGGATTTGGCTTCCTATTTCGATATCTTTGGTAATGAATACTTCTTTGTTTAAAATTTTTCGATTATGGCTTTCCATATTATTTGATTTTAATTCTGCTGATGAGAGGTTACTCCTTGAAACACGTGTACAGCATAACTAAATATTTACTGTTCATTTTTGCAACTTTGGTATTTTTGAATTTTTCAACCAGATCACCATACCAGATTCTTTGTCATCATTGAAGAATTGGATTACAGAGCTGATGGCAGACAAGTGACATCGACTCATTGTTAATGAAGTACCACAGTACCGATGTTCCTGTTAGTTTTGGTCTATGAAAACTAAAATAATATTTTTATTCAGTGCAGATAAAAATAAAACATTTCGGAATGCAAAAAACAACAATTATGCTGTAGTGTTATATCTGTTAGTCCCCGGACCGAAGATTTTGAAAAAATGTTTCGCTGTACTCAAAGGTATGACAGCAATATTTTTAGGTTTTCGCAGACAAAAATACTTATATTTTAACATTCCATCAGGTGATTTAACGATTTCCTGTGCAGGAAGATTCTATTGGCTGGTGAAGTGATGACGTCATTTTTTCAAAATATTTTCTAAGTCTTAAATAATTTGTCATTTAAGTCATCATAAAATGTTTTAAACATTTGAAATGTAATAAGTTAATCACCTTTGATAATTTGATAAACCAAAATTTGAGTTTCGACATAAACAATCGATATAAATCGATTTTTTGTCTCCGAAAGCGTTGTTATAAGACCTTGAGGCATTGAAATATTTAGTAATGGAGTACACGTATATCTATATAAATACTGTATTATGATAATTTTTGTTTGATTCCAGTTATGTCCGTTGAAATTAATGTATATTATACCAAAACAAAAACAAAACAAAAAGAAACAAAAAAAAACAAATATTCCATTTATAGCAACATATACAAAAATCAAGTACCATCATAGCATCGAATAGTCTACTCCAGGTTCATTGAGAATTGATAACTTATCTATGAAATGATTAACTCATCTTTATGTAATCGTTTTCCTGTCCTTTCAACTTCTTTTATCATAGGGGGGCGTAGCCCCCCATAAATACTAAGAAATGTCAAAATTTAATCATCATATTCTGTATACCGTGTTTCTATTTTTCTTTCAACTTCCGTTATGCAGTGTAGGATTAAGCGCGCGTAGCGTGCAACGGAAGGAAGTTGAATCTTCATGGAGCTCATGTAGCAAAATTTAACATAAATGGAGAATTACGAAATTGTATTTGATACATTTGTAATAAACAGAGTTATAAAATTTTGAAAACAAAGTAATAAAAAGGATTTTTCGTTCTCTCTTTGAAAAGTAACCGATTTCATCGGAAAGGCGCTCGGGCAACGAGATCTCGTTTTCCATAGCAACCGTAGTAATTTCAGCATCATAGACGGCGGGATGTTCACATGTTTACGTGTTCACGCGAACTGTGGTACTTTTATTCCTAGATAATTCAATATTGATAAGCAAATTGCGTAAGTTTTTTGCAGGAAATAACAAACATAGATCTTCTGAAAATAACGTTTTTCACGTTTTCATCACTTCGGATTTCAGATGACAAAAAGCTGACAAAATCTAAAGAAATTCCCTCACTCAGGGAGGCAATAAATCCTTATCCTTATCAATTAGTGCATTGGTAAATGACCTACCAGTGCTCAAATGTATTTCCACAAGTAAAATTTACCTGTGCATTCCTTTTTAAGGCACGGACCATTTGATTTTCGGGGGGTGGGGCGGTATTTTTCTAGAAAAAAATTTCTGGCCCCCCATTTTTCACCAAAAAATTATCTGACCTGCATCTGGGTTGAAAAAAATAATCTGGCCCTGATCCGGTCCAATAGAAAAAAAGCGTGGCTCGACAAAATTTTCTAGCATAGTAGGAAAGGAATAATCTGGCGATGAGAGCGGGCGAAAACAATTCCAGGTTCGGGTAAAAATACCAGCCCCCCCGGAAAATCATTTGGAATTGTCTGTGCCTAAAATGGAATTTGTTTAAATAAAATCCACAGAATAATTCTTGGAATAGTGGTTACTTTATTGATACAATTTAAATAGGAATTAAAATATTTCTCGTTAATATACCGTCTAGTGACCTGTTTTGACGCGGACCAGAAATGACACATCAAATTTCATTTGTGACGTAAATTTTTGTTATGTTAGTTATGACGTCATTTTGATTTTATTTCCATTGATATCTTACTGCTAATAGATTGCAAAAGTAAAATGATCTCTAAAGTCCGCCTAAATAGCAGATATATGACTTTACAGGCTAAATTTCATACAAAAATACGGTTTTCTTAACACCAAGAAGGAAAAAAAAATAAATCCATAAAACATTCAGTAAATATATTTGAGCGTAAACAGGCAAACCAAATTGACTCCGATGCTCTCGTTGATATATTTTTCGGAATTCAAAAACCTTTCATCGAAACTCGTCAAGTATGTGAAAAAAATTTCAATCCATAAGTTGAGTCTTATATATTTTTTTTCAAGAAACATGCAAGTTTCTGCGTCATTTTTTTTTGCATTTACGCGTAAAGTCTTCTGTACCTTAAGTGGTAAAAGATATTTGTATTTGAACAATTGTATTATATTTCTGAACAGTACCAGCACGAATCGCATCAAAGCAATGAAAACATAATTTTTCTTAAAGACTCCAACCCCAAGTTGAGATGTTCGATCTGACTGATTACCATCAATAAATCAATATTTGGTTAAGTTGGGGAAAATGGCACTATGATTCATAGTTTTCAAATAGAAAAAAAAACTTTACCACGATCTAAAATATTTGTATTCAATTATAGCCGTTGGTTATCAGATTTTAGGAGGATCTATATAGTTTATTAAATTTGTAAGTGATAATGAGTTTTTACGGGGTTTCCAAAGTGTGTCATTGAGGTCCCTTTGGTGGCGGTGATCAGGATTTGGTACAATCCGTAAATAAAAAAATCCAAATGATTTTAAATTGACAAATGGTTTGATGACCAAACACCATCATACATTATTAATTATGGGCTCATGGATATGAATGATGCTTCATTGTACACTTCTGATATTTCGGACACTTTTCAGCTGTCTCGCATTCCAAGAACAGATCTAGAAAAAAAATTCTTACTCATGCAGAAATTTGAAAGTGCCGATAAAATCTATAAACTCGACTTTAGTTTTGGATGATTCTGCATCAATGACACAAAGACATTCAAAAATGTGACACAATTAATGCATACACATCAGACAGTTGTTACACATCTACCTGTTATTTTAGTACATGTAGGCGAGTTTATGCGACGTCCGGATTTTGGTCTTGTCCATTGTAAAATTGTATTTGGCGTCTTGATGTTTCCAGTGGTTGTCTAAGCATATTCCAAATTCGGCCTTGTTGCAGATACTACATGTTCTGTCAGGCTATTTAAAACATCATTATCAACTACCCTGTTTGTGATGGAGTACTTGTGGACGTTTAACTTACATGTTTTTTTTTTAATTATTATAACTTTTTTGAGTGACCTCTTGTGCTTCTCCTTATTCAATTCGAACATTCCACGTGTTGCCTGATTGTCATAAATCTAGGTTAATATTTTGAAAACCTCAATTATGTCCCCTCCAGCACTGCTATATGTTGGTGTTAGTGTTTTAAGATTTCAGAATCCCTAGCCTTTGTTTGTAATTCATATTTTTAAGTGACGGGATTTGTTTGGTAGCTCGCTTTTGTACATTTTCTATTTTTTAAATATCCCAATATCCCAAGACTGCTGCAGCATTCTAAAGGTGTTGTCTCACAAGGGCTTGAAAAAAGGTCGCTAACTATATGATCCGCAACTATAAAAAAAAAAAAAATCAGCACAAGGACCATAAGAGCTACGGTTCCGAAGCTTAGTATGTGGTCGAGTTTAAGCAATGAGACATATCATTTATGTAAATGACAAATTATGGGTTTGTACTTAGAAATTTTTTTAATGTTAAAATATGGATAACAGGAAACACCTATAACGTTAC
>MJUU01058365.1:2290-14557 GCA_002080025.1 Modiolus philippinarum | reverse complement strand
CTTACATCCGAAAGTTATAAACATAACATTCGAAACTAAAGCACCCTTAGTGTGAACTCTCATAAAGCCAAAAATGAAATCATATGCCCTGAAAGAGTATAAATGTCCTGTTCGGCACACTTTTAAGGAACCAATGCAGCTTGGATAAATTCAAAATAGTATGTGAAATGTCCATTTTCATTTGTGAGACCAGCATTTAATTTTTACCTATTATATCGTAGTGACGGCCATATAATTTCTGGAGGGATAAAAGCATCGCATACTGGGCAGCTTCTAACAATGTTTTTGCTCTTGTAAAAATCCAGTGTATAAACTACATGCTCTATAGTAACGAATGAATTGTGAATTATAAAATCTAACAATGTAATCATGTGGTCTTTCCACTTGAAGGGAAAATAGAATATGAATCTTGAAACGCAGTAGAATATACTAAATACAAAAAATACCCAAGTTGCACAATGAACGGGAAAAAAAGCAACCATGAAACTCAGAGTGACATCAGGTGCTACGGAAAGTAAGCATGTCCTGCTCTGTTAACAGCACCCGTAGCCCTGTATGTGAGTCAATCCAGGAAAAAGTCAAAATCGGTATAGTCAAATCTGGGAAGACGTTAATCTAGCTTAATATGTGCGTTTTCATTTGGGACACTGGCACTTCATGTCTTTCAATGATGTTATGGTGACGGCCATAGAATTCCTTTAGGAATGAAATTAACATTGTAGGCTGAACAAATCCCTGACTAAGCAGCTTTGGGACAGTGTTTTTGATCTGTTCAAAAAATCACTGTACTAACTACATGCTCGACAGTGAAATGTACACTCTATAGGTTGGAGAGGTATGTATGTTGCTGCTAAAAAGGGAAAGTTCACAATTGGGAAGTTAAAATCATCACGCTTGTCATATAGCTTAGATTTCAAACGTCCATCTTCGTCAATATACAATAAAAGATCTAGGTACGAAGCTGAAGTAGATCTATCAGTTGTTTCTTTAATTTCAAGCTCATTGGGGTAGATCTGATGTAAATGTTCCTTAAATTTTGGAGAAAGTACATAAATACCTAAATATAAGTAACAAATATCTAAGTAACAAATATATAAGTAACAAATATCTAAGTAACAAATATCTAGATAAAGTCCAATTTTCTGTAGTTGTATTAAGGTAGATAGACAGTAATATTCATATCCATTAGATTTTGTTGTAAGTCGGCACAATTGAAGAACCAATCCTGCTTACCCGAAATCTGTAATAAAAAATATGGGTCACCATGCTTGCTTTTTCTAAAACAGAGATCAAAGTTTGCTCATTTTTAGCCATTTTTTACCTAAATTTACATGGAATGCACGGGGAAAATATGGAAAGGCAATTTTTAGGTTAACAGAAATGATTTTTTTATCCATGAAAATTTGATGTATTTTTGTGAACAAATAGTTTATGATGTAATTTATTGATTACAATTTAAAAATGTATATGTCACCATGCTTTTAACGGAGACATTTTACAAAGTTTTTGGATTAAACATTATTTACGGGAAAAGGGAGTTAATTCGCGGCAAAGTAAACGAAATATGACGTTTCACATCTGTCATTCAATTATGGTGTCACAAAGGAAAAGCCGAAAATTACTGTTCCGGCTCGAAAATCAAACGTACTCCGTATCCGACTCTTAATTTCTCTAATGCGCGATTGAATTGCGCAGCGCAACAGTGTCTATCTACCTTAAATAACAAAATACCAAAGTACTGTAAGTTTATTTGCTGGAGTTGACAAGTTTGACAACTTGTGTCTATTAAATGAAGATTAAAGCTGATGTATGACTTACTACCAAAATAAACTAAATGGAAAGCCCAAGTCATCTAAACACAAAGGGTGACATCCTACTACTGTGAAAGTAAAATTGTTCCTGGGGTTCCAATTTTCGTGGATTTCGTGGTACGCTTTAACCACGAAAATAAGTTCCCAACGAAACGCATTTTTTCCATAGGGATTTAATGCATGGGGGTTGAAACCACGAATTTAATTACCAACAAAATAATGATATTTATGAAATCAACGACAATTGATGTCAACAAATAAAAGTACTTCCAAAGTATTTAATAAAACATTCCAAAATTCAGATGCTTCAATTTCCAAAATCAAATCGGTTTTTAGGGCCACCTCCGAAGTAAGGACAACTAGGTTTTCGAATACCTTCAGAGCTTAAATTCAACAACAGAGACATCAAACAAATGGTAATAAATAATCTAATACCACACTTGCTGTAAATTTATTTTCTACAGATGACTATTTTGACAACTTTTGTCTCTTCGGTACAGAACAAAGAAAAATATTTGGTGGACAAATGACTAATGGATACATACAGGTGGGTAGAGGACAAAATAATTGTAATAGAAAGCCAAAATTATACCAGGACAGTGCTTTTCAAGAGGTTTTGTCTACAGGTTATACCATAATTCGTTTTTTTTTTGCAACTCAAAGACTTCACTATAAGTCTTTTCGTAAAGCAAATGGAATTATACTTACTTAAGTTATCTCTATAAAATGAGTTATTACTTGCAAAAGGTTGTTAACAGAAGAAGAAATAATGAAAATCATTCAGAACAACGGCAGTAGAATACCGAAGGAACAAAGCACAAGATTACACAAATCAAAGTCCAGAGACAAGGCAAAAGGAAGAACACCAGAAGACGGAAGACCAAAGACACCACATGCCCACAAAACACACGAACATTACATCAAATGTAGTGTCAAATCCGGGAAGACGTGAATCTAGCTGAAAATGTTAGTTTTCATTTATGATACTGACATTTTATATCTATCTATGATGTCGTGGTGACGGCTATAGAATTTCTGAAGGGACGAAAGTAACAACGGCTGAACATATCACCGACTCAGCAGTTTTTGTGACAATGCTTTTGCTCTTTCCACAAAGTCACTGTATGTACTGCACGCTCTACAAAAACGAATTAATTGTGAAATATATACTCCATATGCTGGGGATGTACGTATATTACTGCAGAGAAAGGGAAAGTTCACAATTGGAAAGTCAAAATCATCACGTTTGTCATATAATCAATATTTCAGACGTCCATGTTCGTCAATGTATAACAAAAAGTCAAGGTATGAAGCAGAATCGGGTTTACCGGTTGTCTCTTTAATTTCAAGTTCACTGGGGTAGATGCGATTTAAATATTCTTTAAATCTTGGGTTATTAAGAGAAAGTGCATCGTCTATATATCTGAAGCTGAAATTAAAAGTCTGGGCTAGTTGTTTTTGTTTCTGTTGTATCAGCCCTTGTAAAAACTTTGCTTCATACGAAAAAAAGGAAAAGGTCAACTAAAAGTGGCGCACAATTTGTTCTCATAGGAACCCCTATTGTCTGTTGAAAAACACGGCCTCCACATCCAACAAAAATGTTGTCAATCAAAAATTCAAGCATCTTAATCACGTCATTTTCACTGTATTTCTTGTTTGACTCAGTGTGGTTCTTAACAAAATATGTTAGAAGTGAGAAGTTTCCAATTGACTGCCCTGTGGTTGTTTATATGTTATGATTGTCGCCTATTCGTCTTTTTGTCCGGAGCATTTGTTTTCACTCTGTTTTTAGAGTCCACACTGTTAATGCTTTAGTTTTTGATGTTGTTTTGTGGTGTTTGTACGTTTTGTCGGTGTGTTGCGTCTTTTTATTTCTGTCATCTGGTGTTCTTTTTTTTGCCCTGTGTCTGGACTTCGATTTGTGTAATCTTAGACATTGTTCTTCAAGTATTCTACAGCCGTTCCTGTCGGGCAACAAATACAAGCAGTTGAAGGAACGCTTTGCAGTGAATTTAATGTTTTTGACAATTCTGCATGAGTAAAAATGCATGGATGTAGCGTTGAACTACATCTAAATAAATTCTGCACAAACCGTTGATGGGGGCCATCTTCAACCTACTGTTAGGTATGACCAAAGGTCATTGTAAACATTGTAGTCTTTTTGTCGAGAAATTGATGACAGCGATTGTAAGAACACTTTGCCAGTAAAGTTTATGTTTGTTGACGATCCCGCATCCATGGATCAAAGGATAAAAGACATGGATGTAGCGTTGCTCAGCAATTAGCAATGAATACCGCTCAAACCGGTGCTAGGGGCCGTCTTGAACTTGTTATGAGGTATGAGTAATGCTCATTGTTGAAGGCCTCATGGTGACTTCAAGATGAAGAACAACAATAAAAGCGTTGTTCCATTGCTGTGTTTTACCATGTTTTTGTAGAGATTTTGTCTCATTTGCATTTACTCCATATCCCTTCATTATTTATTCAAAATGAAGATCGACAATAAAAGTGTTGTTCTATTACTTTGTTTTACATTTTTAGCTCGCCTGGCCCAAAAGGCCATGTGAGTTTTTGCCATCACCTTGCGTCCGTCGTCCGTCCGTTAAGAATTTAGTCAACAATTCCAAAAATCTTTTCCTCTGAAACTGCTTGGTCCATTGTAACCGAACTTTGCCAGAATCATCCAGGGTATGCACTTCCAAAATTATGTTCGATTAATCGGCTGATCAAACAACATGGCCACAATCGGTAAAATTAGGGATGTCAACGAGAACTCGAATACTCGAGTATCGCTCGGAAGGTACGAGTATCGAGTGCCTAATTGGTACTCAAATACTCGGCATTAAAACTGCCATTCTCTTTGTCAATACGAATGTCTCCGTATTTCAGATGAAATAAAATGGACAACAGGTAACACCTACAATGGCTGAAAATTATAATTACATGCCACAATCTGCTAGGGAACTACACAAGAAAAACACAAACAAGACAAAAGAAAAACGTAAGCATTGCGCTTTAAAACATAATAAATTAGTTACTGCCCCCCTACATAGACACTTTTAACTAATATATATATATATTGAACATCTAAAAACCTTTGATTGGCTATAATTGTACACAAACAGTAACATTGGTGCTTCTGTTATATCATTGGTTGGTAAGATTCGTGAAGTCCAGTAATTTTCGTTTCAAAAGATCACCGAGTACTCGAGTATACTCAAGTATTGAATCCGAGTACTCGAGTGGCATTTTTCATGCATTTTGACATCCCTACTAAAATAGAACATGGAGTTAAATTACAGTTTTCGGCCAAAAACTCGAAAACCGTTACAGATATCAAATATCTGACGTTATAAAAATAATCAACATGATGAGATCTACCTACTGTGCAATTCTGAAGAAAATCTGAAAACCCATTTCGGAGTTATAGCCCTTTTCCGTTAAATTTTCAAAATTTTTGCATTTTTTATTTTTTTATTTCAAAAAGTGTTACAGATAGCGATTAAGTGTAAATTGCAAAAATGTTTAGCATATCAAGATCTACCCACTCAGATATTTTGAAGATAATCCAAAAACCGTTGTAGGAGTTATTGCCCTTTTTTCCTGGAATTTTCAAAATTTTCATAATTTTAGTCTATTGTTTCCAAAGCTATAGAGGATCAAGGTGTAAATTGATAAAATGTTTACCATGCTGTGGCAACTTCAAAACTGGTGTTGAAAATTGTTTGTTGACGGCCATTTTCAAACAGGCCGCCAAAAAAGGCGGGAAAATTCAACTTTGTCTGATTTAAAAAAAAAATTGATTTCCAAATAGATATTGATGTTGCAACTTCAAAACAAGTGTTGAAAATTGTTCGTTGACCGAATTTTTAAAATGGCCACCACAAAAAAGGCAGGAAAATTCAACATTGTCCGATTTCAATGAAATTTGGTTTTCGAATAGGTATTGATGTCGCAACTTCAAAACTGATGTTAAAAATTGTTCGTTTACTGCCATTTTCAAAATGGCCACCAAAAAGGCGGGAAAATTCAACATTGTCCGATTTCAATGAAATTCGGTTTCCAAATAGATATTCATGTCGTAACTTCAAAACCAGAGTTGAAAATTGTTTGTTGACTAACATTTTCAAAAAGGCAAGAAAATTCATTATTGTCCGATTTCAATGAAATTCGGTTTCCAAATAGATATTCATGTCGTAACTTAAAAGATATGGTGCTAAATATTGTCTTTGACCGCCATTTACCAAATGATGTCTCTACTTCAAAACTGGTCCTCAAGCAATAGAACAAAGAAGGGAAACAGGGAATGTGTCAGAGACAACGAAATAAAGGGGAGAAATACTGTTTTTTGTCAAAAAAGCCAAACAAAGAAATAGAGTAAAACATGATCAGACTTTAAATACAGTTCAAGATATTGGTTGTGTTCGAGCTACCAAAGTTAATGAGAGACTGAAGTTTAACTGTATAACTTACAATGTTAGCTTGATTGTGGCAACTGAAAGACAGGTGAGAGAAACAGGCTCTAGGGAGTCTCTGGTTGTAGAGTCTGTCTCATGTGTATTTACTCCATATCCTTGCATTGTTCATACAATACTTTCAACAATCTTTTCTCATTTATTTAGATTTTATCAGCACTGAAGAGACATAAGTTGTCGAAATGCGCATATGCAGAAAGTAAATTCACAGTAACTTTGGTATTTAGTTATTTATTCATGGCAAACACGGAATATATCGATATACCCGTCCTGTTAAATATATATATAGAATCAACAAGTGCATCGAGTGTCAAACGATATTTCTACACTAGAGATGGTTAATTTTTTTTTTTTTTTTTAAACGCGTTTCTACACTGGAGATGGTTAAATTTTTACATATTTAAACGTGAGGCTTGCCGAGCGTTTAAAATATTTGACAATTAAACGATCGAGAGTTTAGAAATGTCGTTTTGCCCGAGATACAGTTGAGAATTTTATATTTCTAATGATTTCAAGGAGATTTTATACCAGAAAATGTCCCCCTTTTCTGGCGATCTGATATAAATGTGTTCTTTGAGCATGACGTCATCAGGCATGGTCGGTTTTTGTTTTATGGCGTCACCATGGTAAAGTTGAAAACCGGCAAACATAGTTGACGTTATAGTTGAATTTCAGCCAATCACTTGCAGAGAATTACATTCTCTCTAGAGATTCTCTCTCTCACTGTTCAGGAAAATTGAAAACGGGACAGAAATTAAAGAAATATAGTATCTGTACTTTCAAGTCGTTGTTTTTCATAGTTTTACCGTCGAAAGGATGAAACTTTAAAAGTTCGAGCTCTGGCGAGAACTTTTATTTTTAACCTTTGAGACAGTAGAACTATGATAATCGACGACGTGTAAATGATAGATTTTGTTTCCCCTTATTCTGAAACTAATGCCATTTTCATGATTTTTAGTTTCTAAACCGTCGTGGGCCTCTACAATCAATACTGTGACGTCACCGTAAATGAAATTTACATCGTATGGAAATCAATAAAAATGAAGCTTTCATAGGTGATTCAAAACCAATAACAATAGTATACTTCGAGAAATACCTGTTACATTGATTAAGACTCAAAATAAGGGTATCCAAGGTATATTTTGCTATTTGAAGATGAGTTCGTGACCTTTTCAATATCCAATTAAATCGCGAGATCCCTTTATGCACATGTTGGAGAACACTTTGATCTCCTATGGATTGAAATGACGAGAACAGCAGAAGAATTAGAGAAAATGATACAAATCGTAGCCAGGTGAAAGACAAAACTTTAATTTTTTCGTTGAGATGAGATGACGCATATTAAATCTTGTCTTATGTAAACATGCCAGTTGTTAATTGTGAGACTTAAACATTATACTGGTCAACCAATATATGTTGACCATAGAATTTAAAGATCGTTAATCCAAAGCGTTCTTCCACATATACCTGGTATATTTTCTGGTCAGCAATTAAAATTCGTTTGAAACGTCTTATACCGCTGAATCATTCATTAAAGTAAAACAATAAAATATTTTTATATGAACAATACAAGAAACACTCTTTTTGTTGCTCTTGAGATCAAAACTAAAACTGCAGTGACAATTTTACAATGTAAGGTTTAGTTTGCTCTAAAGTCTTACATATTTGTCTTTGAGCAGTACGGCAGTTCAAAGATTTCCAGTGACTCTTGTCTGCAAAGCTGACGAGTGCGTCACTACCTGTATGATTAAGAAATGTCCTTGATATGAGGTATGTTAGGACATAATACGGAAAGTCTGGCCGCTAACCGTTGTAGACAAACTGCAGAGAAAACACATCACTTCATGCATTAGATCTCTTTCATATTTTGACCCCAAAAAAATCAGTCCGTTTAGGTGGTATATAAGGATGAATTTATTCACCCTAGACATTTTCCAGTCCAATTTCATTGCCTCATTATCACTTCTATCTTAATTGTTTTCCTTTATAAAAATTATAGATTTGACCAATTTTCCGCTAAGATATAGCTGAAATGTTGTTCTATGGACGTAAACTCCAACTACTAAATCATAAGATATTTTCTGAAATACATTACTATATTTCATATTACACTATATGATTATACACTACATATTGTACTTGAGCAATTTAATGACCTTGAAAAAATAGTATTACAATTTCATGGAAGCACGTAGTGTTTTTGATCTATAAAATTAACAATAATCACAGAACCATGCAGAAATCGTACATGTTGAAGAGCTATATCTTTGATATTAAACATGTTTTCCATTATAAAACGGAAGTATTAAATCCTATCTGAAATAACATTAAAGTTGGTACAAAATGTATATATTTCCGTCCGATTAATGATTGAAATATTTTTTTCATAATAAGAAGCATGTTTACAATTTCTGATCTGCATAGTTACTTTTTCATAGATCTAACAAAATACCGAAGTAATTGTTTATTTAGTTTCTGTATACAGCCATTTTGACATCATGTGTCTCTTTAAATGAAAAACGATCAAATGAAAACATTTGGAAATCCGTATACCGAAATATTATTATAAAGATAAGATTACTGGCAGTAAACACCACCGATGGCCGAAAATTACAAACAAAAGCTACAATCCACAAGAGAACTGCACTACAAAAAAACACAAAATAGACTACAGACAAATATAAATAACCATAGAAATTCTGGATAGACGGACTTGATACCGGCACTAGCAAAATCTTACGGTAGGGTTAAACCTGTTTATGGGTACCAAAACCTCCCCTTTCTCTGTCCCGTTTCTTCTACAGTATAATAAACATACGAATAAAACCCAATACAGGTAGACTAATAACTCTATGACCACTATCTTGAAAAGAAAGCAATGTGACAAAACGTAATTTAGAAAGAAGGGTCAAAGAGTGCTGGCCGCTAAACTGCCGGGTAGCTCAAGAAGCTTAGTCTGCTGGTATAACGCTGTCGCACTACAGACGAAAAATCAAACTCAAAACTTACCGAAGTGTTTGACGTAGAGTCGTCATGTATTTTAGCAGACATCTGTAGTATCAGTGAGAGGCCAGTATAAGTGTAAAATCTTCAGGTCACTGGAATCCAAAGCCAATGAGATGTAGTTTCTCTTAATAATCCAAAATTCAGGGAATATTCAAACCTAATCCCAATGACCTTTAAAATACAGAAACTACTGATATAAGCACTTCAGCTTTGTACTTATATCTGTTGATATACCCACGACGAAGATGGCCGTTTCAAATCTAAGCTTTATGACAAAAATGGTGATTTTAACTTCCCAATTGTGAACTTTCCCTTTTTGAGCAGCAATATACCTAATCTCCAGCCTATGGAGTGTATATGTCATAATTGATTCGTTACTATCTAGCATGCATGTTAGTTTATACAGTGATTTTTTTATAAGGAGTAAAACACTGTCCCAAAAGCTGCTTTGCTCTGGCTTTGTTACTTTCATCACTAAAGAAATTCTATGGTCGTCACCATGACATCATTGAAAGATATGAGGTGTCTGTGACGTACATTTTCAAACGCTACTAAGTCCGACTGTCCCGAATTTTTATCGTTGTTTACGTTTGTCATTTGTCTTTGTGTTTTTCGTGTGTAGTTCCCTGGCAAATTGTGGTATGTGACTGTAATTTTCAGCCATTTTAGATTTTTCTTGTTATCCCTTTTTATTTTCAGCTAGATTGCATGTCATCACGGATTTGACATAACCGGTTTTAACTAAATCAAGGATTGACTCACCGATAGTGTGTCGCTAGCAGGACATGCTTACCCTTTTGGAGCACCTGATTCCACGCACGGTTTTCATGGGAGTGCCTTCGTTCTGAATGTCGCTTTTTTCACTTCCGTGCCATGTGGCCGTCTCTCGTCCTTGTTTTATTCGTTTTTCATTGTTCCCGTTTTTGACATGTCTATGGAGTTTGATTTTTGTAATAATCACTTCCCGTGTTCCTTCGGCATTTTACTGTCGTTGTTTCGACAACCTTTGTCTCTTCAGTGTGGACCAAATCAAAACATTTAGAAATAAATAAACCGTAGTATGTTTAAAATAAATGACGGAGAACAAATAACTAAATACTGAAGTTACTGTGAATTTACTTTCTGCATATGCGCATTTCGATAACTTATGTCTCTTCAGTGCAGATAAAATCTAAAATTAGCAAAAGGATCTAAATAGAAAAGAAAAAAGTCAGCTAAGTACAGAGCTATGCAGGAGGAAGATACTCATTAGTTTAAAAAAAAAATTTTCTTAACTTTAGAAAAGATGTAATTAAAATAATTTCTTCAATACTTCATGATTGATGAGCACCCTGTTTTAATTGTCCACTAGCTTGGGACAGTAGTGTTTTTGTCGGGTAACTAATGCCAGTGATTTTAAGAACACTTTGCCGATCAATTAATGTTAGTTGAGTATCACACATTCATGGGCTCAAAAACATGGATAAGAGTTATTCGACAATAAGCAATGAACCTCACTTAAACCGTCCTTGAACTTACCCGCGGTACATGCATGAGCAAAGCTCTGTTTGAAGGCCTCATGATGACTTCCTAAAGTAGGTTAGAACCGAGCCGGCAGTCTGAAAAGAACAATCCAAGGAAAATGGCAACGTCGGAAAAACGAAGAAACGAAGACATGACATGAGGACGGCACAGAAAAGAAAATGAAGACACGCACATATACAAAAATGAACAACACGGACCCAATAAAAACCATGGGTGAAATCAGGTGCACCGCAAGGGTAAGCATCTCCTGCTTCTTATAAGACATCCGCCGTGTTGAACATGTCAACTCCGGTAGTAAAGTCAAATCCGGTAGAGGAAAATCAAACTTTAGATGCAAAGAGAAAGATCTGTTGTCATCTGGGAAACAGATATCTCATAGCGGTCCACAAGATCGTGATGTCGACCGTAAAACTTCTGTAGTGGTGACCTCAAGTTATGGGCAACATACCCTTGCTTAATTAGCCTATTTGTAAGCAACCGAGCTCTATCAAGGTAGTCACTGTATCGACCACAGGCCCTTGAGTAGCGAATGAGTTGGGAGATGTAAACTCCGTATGCTGGTGCTTTTGGAATGTTGCTACAAAGAAAGGGGAAGTTGACTATTGGAAAAGTGAAGTCATCGCGTTTGTCATATAGCCTAGTTTGTAGTGTACCTCTTTTGTCAATTTCAAGATGTTGGTCAAGGAACGAGGCTGATGTGGAAGTATATATGGTATCCTTAATTTCTAGCTCTTTTGGATAAATAAGATGAAGAAAATCACCAAAGCGGGGATTTTAAGTGATAAAATATCATCTATATAACGGAAGCTGAAATTAAAGGACTCGGCCAGTTTTTTATCTTTATTTTGAAGAAGCCCTTCGATGAAGTCAGCTTCATATGAGTGAAGAAATAGATTGGCTAAAAAAGGTGCACAGTTTGTGCCCATTGGAATTTCAATAGTCTGTTGTAAAGCAAGTCCCCCAAACTGGACAAATATATTGTCGATCAGAAACTCTAACATTTTAATCACTTCTTCATCTGTATATTTTTTCTGTGATTCTGAGTCGTATTTCACAAAGTATGCTTGTTCTCTGCCTATAACAATGTACTTATATCTTTGTTCGCCGTTCAGTAGTTAACTATGGGGGAAAATCTGCGGATTTCAAAAAACGTTTTTTGAAAACCGCAGATTTTTCCCCATATTAACTACTACCTACGGCACTATAGAAAAAAAAACAAACATGTAAGATTTGTTATTCACTACAGTTGAGACGGGTAAAACGGGCTAGATTCTTAGTTCCCTCACATTTTTTACGTTGCTTGCGGTTTAAGCATCTCATAAGTAAAACAAAAAATCTTAAGAAAACGTATTTTGTATTTCCCGATCAAAACAATGAAATATTTTCTTCTCTGGTAAGTTAAGATATAGAAAAGAATATTTATTTTTAGTAGCTAAATCAAGCGTATTTTT
>MJUU01058361.1:103390-115034 GCA_002080025.1 Modiolus philippinarum | reverse complement strand
ATTTCTTAAGAACTTTTATTTGTAGATTAACATTGAAATTTTTAGCAAAAAACTAAGTCCAAATACGCAAAAATATGGAAAAAACCCCCAAAAAATTTCCAATTTTTTCAGCTGGAGATAATTTTCTGACCATCATCTAAGTTTTGACCACTTTTCAATAAATTCCAATAAGATTTAATAACTTTATTCAACTTCTAAAAAACTTTAATATGTGGGTTAACATTCATTTTTTTTGCAAAAAAAAAACTAAGTCCAAATACAGAAAAAATATGGAAAAATGAAAAAAAATAAATTTCAAAATTTTCATCTGGAGGTAATTTTCAGAACATTTTCTATATTCTGACCAGTTTCTATGACATTCCAATAAGATTTAATAACTTCATTCACCATCTAAAAAAACTTTAATTTGTGGGAAAAACTGGGGTAGTAACGAGCATAGTTCACAATTACATTTGTTCAAAATTGTGTCCTTCTGGTACTTTAGACAATTCTTCTGGAAATCAAAATACAATCAAAAATGCAATTAAAAAATGGGGTGCACTGATTTTCATTGGGGTGGGGATGGAGATGAGAATCCACTATTTAACTGGAAGTTGACTGATTGGTGTAATATATTCATATTTTTTCTTTCAAACACTCCCTGTTATGGACTGACTAAATGTGCTAATTATTTACATTATTCCAACATTTTTGCTTGTTGCCTGTTATAATACAAGATATATATATCAGACAAGAAGATATTGAAGCCCCACAAGAACATATGTACTTTTACAGCTGCAACTCTGTAAGAGGCAGATGTCAGATTGTTGATTTTTGTCTTGTCTGCCACAAATGTTGTGAAGGCGAGACATAGCGACCATAGATCCCGTCGTCGGTGTCATCAACATTTGGTAACTTCAATAACATTCTGAAATACTGCTCAATAGCTATCTATTTTGATACAATATTCAGTACAACTTCATTACTGAACCCCAAGTATATTTTTGAAAATTGGAACTTAGGAAATTTCATCTGATGTAGAATTGTTACATATAGTCTATAGATAAGCAATAAACTTTCAGGATTTTATTCTGGTTCCAACTATGGTAAATTTCCCTGAAAATGTCCAAGACTTAACAAATTTTGAAATTTTTGAATACAATCAAAAATTTTAGCAATTTATCATACCAGACATAATCCTTGAAACTTAAAAAAAAATTAAAAATGGTTCCAATTATTGTAAATTTCTTGCAGCTCTCATCAAAGACAAGCAGTTTTGGGGAATTCTTTTTAGCAACCATGCTTTTTGGATGAATTTTTGTCAAAACAAATATTGCCAATGGTAAGATTTTAAAAAAAAATTGTGGTTCTAATTTTGGTAAATTTCCTGATACTCTAAAAAACCAGTTGTTTCTTAGAATTCTTAGTAACCACATCTTAATATAGACCAAATTATAATAAAAACGGAGTGAGCAGGCAACACCAGGTTCCGCGAAACCTTTACGAATTATTAGATCAAAATGTTATAGTCATATTGAATTTTTTTTCCTCAGAAAATAACAGTTGCATTGGGAAGTCGTATTCTTATTGGCCCAAGCAGTCAAACCATTGAAGCGGAACTGATAAAAGATACATACAATGTATGTAGTTACTGAACAAAATGTTAGACAAAAAAATGTATCTATAGTAACCATACATGTGGTAAGCCAAATAGGAGGAAAACACTTTTACAGACAAAGGGAACAATTGTAGAACTAAATTATTTTAAAAGACCAAAAAATTTTGATTACCAAATTTATAAAGGTCATATTTTACCCTATATACAACTCCAGGCATTATAATTTTGACCAAATGAAGATATATCTGACACTGTGTCAGAATATAACACATGTAATTAATCCTCACTCTCTGATATTAATCTAAATAAGCCTGTGTTAACTTTATTGTATTTCAAAGTATGATATTTGAAGCAGAAATAAAACTTAGATATGTTATATTTGACTGATTGATATTTAGTCAAAAAGTTACGAGGCAACAGCTTGCTGAAACATCTTATGAAACTTTTTATGTGTGTTCATTTTTACCACATTTTATTTTTATGACAAACAAAAATCACTGCACTTAATTTATTCTAATTATATGACCCATAAAGACGTCAATTTTTTATTTAAACATGTTAAAGAGTAAAAGACTGAACAGGATAAATAAACTGCTGTGCCAAAAGCGCATGATACGCCCGTCCACTGTCAACTCGAACTTTATGGCATTGTTGGACCACAACAAAATTTTGATTGAAAAAAAAAATCAAACAGAATATGTGACTTACCAAGATGTAACCATTTAACAAATATCAAATTATTATGTTAAGTTAATACATAGAAAGGTGCAAAAAAATGAATTTTCAAAAAAAAGTTAAGTCCAAGAGCCATAACTGTCCACAAAAATCATTAAACAGGAACCAAATTTAAACTTAATCAGTAATTTATAACCATAAAATCATATACTATATACCAAATCAACATATTCACACATTGTAAAGAAAAGGTGGAGAAACTGATGTTTTTCAAAAATTTACAACATGTACAAAGTCCAAAGCCATAACTCTGTACAAAATCAACCAACAAAAACCAAATTCGAACTTGATCTGTATCACACCTAGATATACTCATATACCAAATATGAAATCAATATGTCAAGCTATATTTTTCAAAATTTCACTACGTCCAAGGACTATAACTCTGTACAAAATCAACCGACTGGAACCAAATTCGAACTTGATCTGTATCTCACCTAGATATTCTCATATACCAAATATGAAATCAATATGTCAAGGGGTTTCAGAAAAAACTCTGGAAACCTATATTTTTCAAAATTTCACTAAGTCCAAGGGCCATAACTCTGTACAAAATCAACCGAGCCGAACCAAATTCGAACTTGATCTGTATATCACCTAGATATACTCATATACCAAATATCAAATCAATATGTCAAGGGGTTACAGAAAAAATCTCCGGAAACCAAAAAGTTAACGGACGGACAGACAGATGGATGGACAATCGGATGGACGGAGGGTATACCATTATACGTCCGTCTTTCGACGGGCGTATAAAAATAAAATAGAAGTCATCTGCCCTCCAAATTATTTTCTGTGACTCTGAATGAGAATCTGCTGTAGGGCTACCGGTAATTACAAAAGATGAAACATTTAGCATGCTAAAATGCCAGCAACACAACAGCTTCTAGCAGCAAGGTATGAACCACAAAAACACTGCTGTACACTGATATACATTTTGTACATGTACAAGTGATGCATTATGCACTTCTTTAACACAAATATAAGAGGCCTAGGGTTTACTATGGGTATTTTTGCAATTGTCTAAATAATAAGTATAAAACTTATCAGATAAGCAAAATGTCATGTTATACATGTAATCTAAATTTATATCTAAAATCAGAGACAAATAATTAAAGAGATTGGCAGCATGACAAATTCACGTGAAATCACACCGCCATCAAGAGTTCCATAAAACTTCCACTTCACAATAAAAAATCGCTTAAATTTGGATAATGTATGAAAATACCATAATAAAACTACCGGTATCTAAACTCTACCAAAAATGTAAAATACTTTCCAGTTTTCATAACTAGGAAGTTGTAAATTACAGTGCAAATGAAAGAGGAGTTTAAAAAGTAAACAAGGCACACCACAATCTTCCTCGTCAGATTTCCACATGCAGTCTCCAGCCTATCTGCCAATAGGGTCTGGTAGTCTCGTCATGTGACGCACGAGAAAGCACGATAAACCGGCAATTCAAAAACGTCTCCCGCCGAAATATGACGTTTGAGGATTATGACGTTCAAATTTTTGTTTGAAACGTCATATATCTTTGTTTAAAATGTAACTTCTGGGTACAGGTTTTGGTCCCGGAAGTTCCAAAATTGTACGAGACTTACAGGCCCTATATCTTTTTTGTTGATCAACATTTTTAATCCAAATTTTCTAAACTAAACTATGTATTAATTAACAAAAACAATTCACTTTTTGGTTTAGAAATATGTCAACTAGTTTAAAAGTAGTTTAAGAAGTTCTGATGTGGCCATATCATGTTTGTTGAGATCAAATGGGGTGTACATGTAGTAGAGTTAATGTCTCTGCTAAAATATGCTTATCACATGCAGGAAAATGTACAGGTTACTTGACAGAACCCTAAATGCAAGAACATATTTATGTCTCATCCATTAAAACATCGTGAATTACTGTCACCTGTGCATATGAATGAAACTTTCTACTTGGAAACACAAACACTACTTGCGAGGTTGACAAATGAATATTACAGCGATGTATTGCGATAAAGTAAAGTGATACAATCATGGTCGTAAATTTGGACGAATTCTCCGTTAAACTCACCATTCAATTGTAAATTAACACGTAGGAAAACAGCAAGAAGTGTTTTCAATAATCAGATGATCATAGTTACACATCAAAAGGAAGCCATTTTGAAATGAAAATGAGGTCATAGAGGTCACAAGTGGGGCCACTTGGGGGAGCTCGAATGATGTGTGGGCGGTCTGTCGGCCTTGGTGTTTCTTCGTGCAAGTCTCTAAATATTTAAAACTACTATACTTCTTTCAATAAATAAACAATTAATAAAGGAGCGACAGTGGTTCTCCAGTTACCGAAGGAATGACGGTAGCAGGACAACTCGCCCCACTGCCAATTCGCCCCCAATTTCTGTCTAATCGCCACTGCCCAAGTCGCCCCAACCAATATTTTTAGATATTACTCGCGCCACGACTCTCAAGTATTTTTGGCCTTAAATAGAAAAAAAGAAGGGAAACGGGGAATGTGTCAAAGAGACAACGACCCATGCAAAGGGGAGTAATAACAACTTAAAGTTTACTTGAGATATACCGCTACTCAGTATAGGCGACGGGTAATTTTGTTTATTTAGAATAGAATAGAATAGAATACTTTATTTGACCAAATCAGGGCCCACGACGGGGCAAATGACAGTATTACAATGATTTGATACAATATCAATAATAACAACAAGTTCAAACACACACACTGTATGCAATACAGTAAATATTTAAACATGTGTTGATCAGAACCACCCAGATCCCTGTCAGACTGCAAGGGACACTATATGCGGCGGGTAAGTAGTGAAACGTGTCACCCTAGAACACTTTTTTTCCATAGGGTCAATGTTAATTTTTATTTTCATTCTGCTTCTGCTTTTGCATCTTAATGACCACCATCAAATATTTGATTGTACTGTCATGTTTAGTGCGAGCGCAAAATTTTAAAATACTGTCATAAGACAGCAGTATATACAATTAAAACGTACACTTGTTTGCATCTTATACAGTTGCCTCCAGCCTGGGACTAATATATAACTGTTATATTAGTCCCCGCTCCAGCGTAGGCACTCTCGATTTGAAAGTTGTTATCGATAATGCTAATACTACGTCTGGAGGTAATGCGTTCCAATCCCTAATGGTTCTGGGAAAGAAGGAAACTTTCCGGTAGTCACAGTTGGTATTTGGTATTTGGAACGATAGTTGGTGCATGTTCCCCGTTAGACGGGCTGGTGGTATTAGTCTGTTTTCTGTTGAGATAACTACTTCATTGTTATTGATTTTGTAATGCATGACTAATCTAGATTCTTTTCTACGTTGTTCTAGGCTCTTCCATTTAAGATGTTCTAGCATATCATTTACGCTTGATCTATTGCCATGCTTGTTACAGACGTATCTGGCTCCTCTCCGTTGGACCATCTCGATGGTGTTAATATCCTTTTGGGTATATGGATCCCATACTGTTGATGCACAATCAACTATAGGTTTAACTAGTGAGTTGTATGCATTTTGTTAAGTGGTAGTTGATCCAATGTTTAGGTTTTTTCGTAGGAAACCAAGAGCCTTGTTGGCTTTCCCACAGATGTTGTTGATGTGGTTCGTCCAGCGAAGGTCAGATGTTATGAGACAGCCAAGATATTTAGCATTATCCACTGATTTAAGAGTATGCCCATGTAGTTGATAGTCGAACTTGATAGGGTTTGGTTTTTTGCTGATTATTAGGACATTACATTTATCTGGATGAAACTCCATTTTCCATTTTCTCCCATATAACTAGCTTGTTGAGGTCTGATTGAAGGTCTAAGGCATCAGCTGTTGATGTTATTGTCATGTAGGCTATGGTGTCGTCGGCAAATAGTCTGACTGTTGATTTGAGGCCAGCCGGCATGTCATTTATGTAAAACAGGAACAGTGATGGGCCAAGTACTGAGCCCTGGGACACGCCGGAGTCTACGTTGATGTAGGTGGATTTTTCTCCGTCGACGACAACTGCTTGTGTTCTATCAGTTAAGAAGCTCTGTATCCATCTGTTTGTTTTTCCACGGATACCATAGTGATCTAATTCATGGCAGAGGAGGCTGTGACTGACCTTATCGAAAGCTTTGGAGAAGTCCCGCTCTGTTTCCCAGTAGACGTTGTAGTGGTTACTTCATCAATGAATTCGATAAGCTGTGTTTCACATGATCTCTTACTCCTGAACCCGTGTTGTAAGGGATATGGGATATTGTTATTTTCTGCATGTTTCGTGATGATACTTGTTATTGTGTGTTCCATCAGCATATACATGTAAGCGAGATAGGTCGATAATTCCCTGCTTTGTGACGGTCTCCTTTTTTATATACTGGGCTGACATTTGCTGATCTCCAGTCTGATGGAACTTCTCCTGTTTCTAGTGATTTTCTAAATATGATGGTCAAGATAGGTGCTAGTTCGGTGGCTAGTTCCTACAGGATTTTTGGTCTGATATTATCTGGACCAGCTGCTATGTTAGGATTAAGTTTCTGGAGTAGTTTGAAGACTCCATTACAAATGATGTTGATTTCTGGAGCTGTTGGGAACGTCATCCATGTTACATTTTTCTTGGAATTCTTGTCTTAAAATATTGTTTTTTCTTGAAAAGGTTGATTGAAACTGGTTGTTTAGTATGGTTGCTTGCTCTGTTGGTTCTGAATGCAGAAGTCCATTATTTCGCATTGGTGCAATACTGTCAGTGCGTTTATGTTTAATATAGGTCCAGAATCGTTTCATTCCACTATAGCTGTTATCTTCCTCCTGTGGTGTTACAATCTGTTCAATATATTTCCAGTATGCTCCACGCAGTTCTCTCTGGACTTTTCGTTTTACACTCTTGAATTTTTCTGATGTATCTCTGTCTCCTGTTTTACTTTTTCTGTTTGTATAATCTGTCCATTTTGCGGATAAGCTTTTTGATGTCGTGTCTTATTCATTGTTGGCTGTCTTCCCTCTTTGCATTTTGTGCGGTACATGATGTTGTATCTGTCCTTCAAGTTGGTTTTTGAAGAATTCCCATAGTTCTGAGGTTGTGGCATTCTGTTCATTCAGGATTTTTGTTCTTTCGTGGGTTGATATCTTTCCATCTTCTATATTTTCCCAGTTTGCTTTTTTGTACAGCGGGATACTGCGTGGTTTCTGAATTTTCTTTTTAATTGTCATGTCCACTTCTGCAAAGACGATGTCATGGTCAGATATGCCTGGTATTTTTTCAGTTCGTAAGAATGCGGATGGGTTGTTTGTTACGATGAGGTCCAGGGTATTTCTCCTCTCGTAGGGTCTTCTACCATCTGGACAAGACCATTGTCATTTAGCATATTCATGAACTTATAGTGGTTTTTGACATATGTAGTGTTTCCTTTCAGTGTTTTCGTTTTCCAATCCCATCCTGGGAGGTTGAAATCTCCAGAGACAATGATGTTAGCCCTTGAGTTTCTAGCAATTCTATTGATGCTTTTTTCTAGTTCATCCCATGATTGTTCGTTTGAAGTTTTCTGGTCGTAATAGGAGGCTATTTATAGATGTTTGGTATTGGTGAGATTAATTTCAGTCCATATTATTTCACAGTCTGTATCAAATTCAGGTACTGATTCGCTTAGGTATTCTTGATTTATTGCTAGCAGTACTCCACCTCCAGTTGTTTTTCTATCTTTGTGGTATATTTTGTAGTTATCTGGGAAAATTTGGTTGTCTTCTATACTTGGATCAACCCATTACATTACAAAAACAGGAAAACAGCAAACACCTACAATGGCCAGGAACTACAATCACATGCCACAATTTACAAGCAAACTGTGTCTCTGTGCATATTACTACGTCTGGTTTAGTGCTACTTAGTAGATTATTCATACTGCTCTGTTCTGTTTTGATGGACTGACAGTTTATATTCAATATTTTGATTGGATATTTCTTTGGTGCCACTGTTTCTAATTGGTGTTGAGGCATGTATTGGTTTAGTATATGCTCTTGTTGGGCTGGAAAATGTTGTTTCATTGTAGTCTGTGAGTATGCTGAACTGGTTTGTTGTGCTCAGGATTTGGTCAAGACAGATTGAGCTGTAGTTAGGATTGTTACATGCGATACAATCCCAGGCAATGGCGCTGTTGTTGGCAAGGTCATCATTAGTTTTGGTGTTAACAGATTGACATGCGATATGATACCATTGGTTGCATGTGTCACACATGATAGCTCTGTCATCCCAGGTCACTGGCAGGTCACAACGTCCACAGTTGTATGTTGTTGAGTTTGGACCCGGATTAATTTCTGCATCATTAGCCAATATGATCAAGATTATGTATAATAAGGTGAAATTGTTGGATTTTGCTGTATACGTATATATTTTCTGCCTAAGGTTACATTTACTTACGTGTTGGCTGAGTAAGTTGACTAATTCCACTTCATGGTCTGCCTGTAGTCTTGACGTAGTGTAATTATGAGCTGGTTTTGTAGTGCCACTAGAGATATCTGAATGGCATGATATATTAATATAATGAAGAATGGAGACATCTTTGGCTTATTTTGGTGTGCTTGACTGTGCTTAACTGGCGACATACGTCGCTAGTTGAGTTGTAGTTCTATGAGCTCTTCCTCTTCTGCTTGGATTTGTAAGATGTCTTCTGTTGGAGCTGATATATAGCACTCTTTGTTGGAATCCAACAGTAGTAGTTTTGTGATGGCTAAGCTGACTGGTTTACCTGGATGTACACCGTCTCTCTTGTTGAGGTTTGTTCTAATTGTATGTCTGACCCTTTAGCTTCTTAGTTTAGATTTCTTCCTTCCGCCTCTTGTTCGAAAGTAGAATTGGCTTGTTTTTACTGGTTCAAATCCTTGTAATTTATTGAGGTGCCAGATACGCCTGTTTAGATCTTTGAGTTGTTCAGTGATAAATTTATCCTCTTCCTTGTAGCTCGCTAAATCTTTTGATGTTAATAATTATTTGGTGTTTCTGCAGGTGTTTGGTGTTCCACTTTTCAATGGAGAGTGCAGGTAGATCTACGAGTTTTAGGATGACGTTTGATCCATATTTACCAAGATGTTTGTTAATGTACTTAAGCTCTTTGATGATATTATTCACAGTAGTATTGTTCTTGTGTCTGATGCGGATTTTTTTGCCTTTCTTGTAAGTTAGATCACAGGTACCGGCCCAAAGTTAGATAAGTATCTTGTGGTATCTTTCTAGTGCTTTTGGTGTTCTTTCTTTGATGATATCTACGAGCTGTTTGGTTCTAGCTCCAGATATACACCAATGCTCAAATGGGAGTTCGTAATTCGGACAGTTGTCCCTCAAACTCAGTGCTTTACTGTCGGAGACAAGTATTGGTATTCTATTTTTGTACCATTTGGGCTTTGTGGTTGTTCTCTAATGTATTTTCTAAGTCTCGTAGTACTCATATGTCTTCTTGTATGTTTGTTGTGCATCACACCGTGACTAATTAGCTCTTCATTTCCTGATGCTGCTGGCATCCCATTCAATGTTGCTAAGTCTTTTACATTGACATAACCGTAACCCTACTTCCAAACGTCAAGAACGTAGAGCACCGTGAGCGTAGTGAAACGGTGTGAGAGTGGTGGGACGGTTAGGGTGGGGCAACCCAGGTTCAGTATTGTAACCCAAAACCTCTTTCTATTGTTTTATCCTGCAGATATGCCTCCTTTTGTGCTGTTTGATGAACTTTTGTGTATCCGAGTTTATACTTTATCCCAATTTTTTTATTCTTTAATTGTTCTTTGTCGACTACCTTAACCTTTTATATCGATTTGCCCCATCTTTTGAATCCTTTAACTCCTTTGTTTCCCACCCCGATCATAGTTATCTCACTTTGTTTTGTGTAATCTGGAGTCCATGTTTTGTATTGTTTTTCATTCTGACGTTATGTATATTTTTATTGCTATCCATTTTTATGTTTATCCCGTTCGGTATCATTATTGTTTTTTTGGTGCAATTCCTTTTATTGTTTCCCGTATCTATATGCCTTTCTTTCCATTAGGCAATAAATAACAAACTAAATTATATATATAAAGCAAAGCACACAAAGTGCAAAGTGTTACAAAGCACACAAAGTGCAAAAAACAATTGAAAAGGTTTCAACATTAGAACGCAAACAGTTGTTGCAATACAGGAATAAAAAGAAAAGAAATTCACGTATTCCATTCGTTACGACTTTCCATCCGCAACTCCCAGATTTGTCAGCTATCACACGTGAATGCATGAAAGTCCTGCATGTGTCACCTAAAATGAAAGCCCTTTTCCCCGAACCACCACTTATATCATTTCGCAGACCCAAGAACTTGAAGGATATGCTTGTTAAAGCCAAACTCAAATCAACAGAAATAGGACAATTTAAGACCTGCAAAGACAAACGTTGTCTTTTGTGCAAACACAGTTCCACAACATCGACGTTCAAGAGCACAGAAACTGGCGAGAATTACAAAATCTTCGCTAATTTGTCCTGTAAATCGGAAAATGTAACTTATTTGATTACATGTGCGGTATGTCAACAACAATATATCGGTGAAACAAAGAACTCACTAAATCTCCGCATTTACCTACACCGTAATCACATACAGAAAAAAGAATTAGGACAGGCTACAGCTGTCCATTTCAACAGCATTGGACATAGCTGGACAGACATGCAAGTTGTCGCCATTGACCAAAATAAATCTTGGAATGAGACAAAGCGACAAGCAAAAGAACGTTTCTGGATGCAAAAGATCAAATCCAGCTTGGATATTAAGACTTGATTTCTTTAAGGATGATTTAAATTCTTTAACACACTGAAATTTGTTATATTTTTAAAAACACCATTTTAAATTACAGATATAATTCTTAACGAAACATCCATTTTCTCCAATTATTGATTTTGTTTAATATTTTTACCGATGTACAGTTACTGACAAAATGTTTTCCCATTTTCCCTCCGGGCATTCATCTCGTATTACATATGTGTTAACCAGCGTCCAGAATGTAGTTCTGAATAGTTCGATTAGATTTACTTTTGTACATAGTTTTTGTTTGATTTTATTTTTGTTTTTATTGTGTTTTGATAAAGACACGGATAGTTGTCGAAATATCAACTGAATTAATTGTGTACTGTTCACTTTCGTCTATTGTTTGTTTAATTTTATTTTTTCTCACAAAGTGTGTATCCTTCCGGATCCAGTACGTCGGGAATTTCTGTGTTGCTGCTTTGTTAATAGATGTAATTTTCCCCGTCATGAAGCAAATATATATATAACCCGTTGGGTTCCTACCATAGACCGTTATATATATATATATATATATATATATATATAT
>MJUU01058361.1:91960-103259 GCA_002080025.1 Modiolus philippinarum | reverse complement strand
AGTTTCATATTATCTCGTATGATCCGGAAATTATCGGTCATGGTTTTCACATCGTTTCTGTTGTTTATCACCATGTCTTTAATCGTATCGAAGTTGATGATCAGGGCATTCTTTTAGTTAAGTGTTATTCCCTTCACTTTACATGCAGTTTCGGTTTCAGCGTTGTCCGGTGCTGCTAATCTGTAGGCATAGTTTTTAGGTCCACCGGTTACAAATTCTGTAATTCTATTTCTAACCATCTCATCTGTTAGTTCTCCTAAGTAGTCTCCTAATTGTGGTTTCCAATCTGTATGTTGGGAAGTAAATACAATGGAGTCTGTATCTGCGTAGATTGCGCGGTTGTCCAGGTTCTCTAATAGCTGTACAACTTTAGTCTTGCTTGGGCTGTAGTGTAAGCAGCAATGATCACGTTGGTACGTCCCGAGTCTTCGACGAATTCTTCTTTGTATCGATATCTTCCCCCAATCATCGTATCACTTACGAGATTAACACCGATGAGACTGAGATCACTTGTTAACAAATCGACATAGTCGCTTGGTTCGGAATAATATTCCTTCTTTGTTGTAGTAATCTCTAATATAGTTCTGTTTGTCTCTTTCTGTTTTACACCATTCTGGCCATCAACTGGCTTCCTGCTTCATTTTGAGAAAAGTGTTGACGTATTCGGTAAAGAGTCCTCCTGTTTTAGTCGATTGATCGTATTGTTCCGTCTCAAAGTGCCAGACTTCATAGATTCTGTCTATCTGATATCCTTTCTCCAACGCTTTTTTTAGTTCATCAGGCCCTTTCCTCGTCTATATGCTTTACATAACGTGAACAATAGTTTGTTGTTTATGTTTGCAGGGAGTACTGGGAGTACTGGAATGTATCTAGCCCTCTCGGTGGAAGTACTTTGCATTTGATAAGTCCTTCGTATTGCTGTATATATTTGAAATTCTCCGTGATGATGGTTGTGTGTCACACGGGTATCTTGCCGGTCTTGTTGATGTAGGGGTACAGTGAAGTAACGTCGTAGTAATCAATGTTTTCACCGTCAGAAGAGTCTTTGTACATTGTGAATGCTTCTGTACGTCCTCCGTAAAAGGCATATCTGGGTTCGAATGGGTAAACATATTCGAGGGAGTTTACGAAACTTTGTATGTTAGGATCACTCTGTATTTCTCTATCGAAATCGCACTCCCATACACCGACGTAGGCATAGCCTTGGTCTTCTAGGTATTTTTTCTTATCCAGTGTACGCTGGTATAATTCACACATCGTCATATTGTTTACTGGATTGACGGTCGAGGCGCTATAACAACGTAAACATCCGTGCCAGAAACAACCGTTGTATTCAAAGACTTTATTGTCGTGGTATCCATCGACCTTGTATGCACAAATTCCTTCTCACCGCCATTACGAGCGTGCTGTATCCGAATACCGTGCACTTCCGATAGATGTTGTAGCCATTTCATTGCTTTAATGGAGTGTTTTTCTTGAGGTCGGTAGCCGAGGGCGGGTATAATGCCTATAGTGTCCGGTTTTAAAAACAAAGTTCGAAACACCAAGTTACAAGCCGATGCTATCGTAATGCATTGTTGGAAGGGATCGTTTCCTCCGTGTCCGTCGGTGCATGTCATCTCCATGAATATCTCGGAACTTGAGACTGGCTCACATCTGAACGGCAATAACTCGACAGTTCTTGGTGTAAGTCGAACATTGAACTCCACTGTGCGTTGTACCATTCGAAGAAGGCTTTTCTCTCCTCGAGCTTCATTTTTTCTGGTTGGTAATACTTGACATCTGGTAGGCGGTTGAGTATCACGGATTGATTTTCGTTAGTGTTGAATAGGTGAGGAAAGTATCCCTTCTTGAGCTCATTCAAGCCAAACATTTTTGGTAGTTTGGATAATGCCATCGGTAAAAAGTTCATTGAGTCAATCATTCTGATATGGCAGGCAGGTACGGTGACGGCCATATTCTTCGTTCCATTCGGAATCACATCTGGTAATATTTCTTCGGTATATAAGTAGTTTAAGATAGGATGACTGTCGTATCCATTAAAGTTGTGACTCAGGACGGTAGCTCCGTTGTTTTTTCCAGAGAATAGCCATTTACAAAACTGTTCGGTAGTTTCAGGTCCTGTAAATACTAGTTAGTTTTTCCCACACTCCGCACAGGACGTGTGTTCATCGATTCTGTTATTCATACACTTCAAAAAGACTTTGTGTACCATACACAGATTCGGCTGGTGTTCGTAGGAGCCACATTTGAAATGTTTACAGTTTGGACATTTACTGGTTTCGTCTGGATTGAATCCTTGATCGCACTGGACAAGGTCGTCTTGGGTATATTCGAAATCGAAGAAAATATAAGTTTGTTTCTTTTGCATTAGAGGGTAGCATGTAGCACTGATGTCCTGATGGGTAAAAATCTTTACAGGTTTTACAGTAGACGTTTCCACATATATGATCTCCATATCTTTTGTTCACGGTTTGTCCACAGGTTGAGCATTTGTAGTAAGTAGTGCAGGTAGACAACAATTCCCTTCTGCTGTCAAAGAACTGGTGACAATATCAACATGAATGCATCTGCAAAAGATAATACACATAACTATATTATCACATTATTTCTCTAATGATATGTCAAGTTTAAACCGGTTTTGTACGTATTTTTTATTTAATTTTCATTTTGTCTAACGTTTATCACATATGTTTTGTTAATTTTCATGTTTTCATGAATATATTTTATCTTGTGTTAAAATTTTTGTTAAGATTTTGTATAAATTTTGTTTTAGTTTGCGTTTTTTGTATAAATTTTTGTACATTTTGTTTTATTTTGTCAAAATTTTCGTTTTAATCGTGTTTTTTGTTTTAATTTTGTGCGTTTTTCTGTTTTTGTTTCTGTTTTTACGTTTTATTGATATTTTCGTGCTTTTCTGGTGGATGAGTGGTGGTGTTGGTGATGATTGTGTGGTTTCAGTGGTGGTAGTGGTGATTGTATGGTTTCAGTGGTGGTGATGGTGATTGTGAAGTATCAGTGGTGATGGCGATTGTGCTGCTGCTGAGTGGTGTGAGAATATTGCTGCTGCTGCTGCTGATGCTGTTTTGGGGTTTTGAATTGCTACTTTTCCTGAAGTAGTGACTGGTGTTATATTGGGAAGGGTTTAATCACACTTGTGATGTGACTCGAGGGCAAATAAGAATAACAAAGTCATTATCAGTTTAATAGTTTATTTCTCCGTCATGAGACAGGCACGGATCGGGATGCACGTGCAGTCTTTACATTGTATCTGGAGTTAGAGTTCATTCAGTTGGATATTGATTTCTTCTGTAACTTGTTTGGTCGGAATTTGTACTGTCTCATATGAGCTGTTCAGTAGTCCGGTGGGTACGATCTTCAAGGTGATGGTAAAACCATTAATGTTGTTAGGTTGGACTGGAGCGTCTTCTTTGCTTTGATGTTTGGTACGTTGATGATGTAGTAAATTATACTTTCTATTGAATATCTGTCCACATTCTTCACAAGAAAATGTGTGAGGCTTGAACTTATCTGTATTCATGTGTCGTTGGAGATTGTCTCCTCGACTAAACGTCTTCTGGCATATTCCACAATTTGGTCTTAGTGGTTGACTTCTTCACTCAGTCATACAATAAGGCGCAGTTCTGGACATCTTATAGAGTCTTGCTGTTTTCATTCGTCTCAGTGGTTGACTTTTTCTTTCAGTGTGATGGTTAGAGGCAGTTCTGGACATCTCGTATAGTCTTGCTGTTTTCATTGAATGGCTCTGTTCAGATCCTGGAACTTCGTTATGTATCACTGTACAGGTAAATGGTGAATAAAAGGATATGGAGTAAATGCACATGAGACAAAGTCTCTACAAATACATGGTAAAACAAGCAAAGGAACATTGTTGTTCTTCATCTTGAAGTGACCACGAGGCCTTCAACAATGAGCTTTGCTCATACCTCATAGTAAGTTCAAGACGGCCCCTAGCACCGGTTTAAGCGGAATTCTTTGCTNATGTGGGCACTTAAAACAGGTGGTCTGGATTACATTTCGAAATTAATAAAAATAAATGCCAAAATTTGAAAGTATCAATAGTATATCCATATGAGAAATTCTCTCAAGCACAAGTACACCATAACTGAAAAAGATAGAGAGCATACGTCTCTCGCACGGGGAATCCTTTTACGGACTCCACACATCAGGAGAGACAAACTCCAGTCGTAAATGGTGAATAAAAGGATATGGAGTAAATGCACATGAGACAAAGTCTCTACAAATACATGGTAAAAAAACAAGAAGGAACAACGCTTTTATTGTTGTTCTTCATCTTGAAGTCACCATGAGGCCTTCAACAATGAGCTTAAGCCTCGCTTCTTTGCACGTCTGCTCAGTTCGAAGGTTAGAAGCAGAATGGGAACTTCAGTCGTTGTGGCTTGTTATATGGGCGGTTTAGGTTGATTGACCCCACTGTCAAAATGTGGGGACCCCTAACTGCCATACCATATGAGATGTGACTTCGTAAATATGACCATTGGATTTAGATGGTCAAAGCTACCCCGAAAACATATATCACACAACAATTTAATTATATTTTGTAAAATTCACCTAATGACCCCCTTGTCAAAATTTTGGACCCCCTCTAAGCACCATAACTGTTAGTGTTAGGATTTAATGAATGTCACCATTCGATTTATAATGGCAAAGTTACCGCGAATACATATATAACATGTCTTAAACACTCGACTGAGAAAAAAATCGTATTTCGGGCCTTTCCCTAAATTTTGGACCCCCAATTACACCCCAAATATTAGAGATATGGCTTTACAAATGTCACCATTCGTTTTAGTTGGTCAAAGTTACCCCGAAAACATATATAACACGTCTAAAGTACTGACCTAAGAAAAAATCGTATTTTGGCCATTCCCGAATTTTCGGGAAGCCCTATCTTCCAAACGGTAAGAGGTAGAGACTTGAAACCTTCATCAATCGATTTAGGAGCTCAGAGTACCCCAGTTTTCCCCCATTTACAGAGTTACCGTTCGTTTCCCGTACAATGTATACATCAATCCGGAGTTACTTTGAGCTCCTAAATCGATTGGTGAAGGTTTCAAGTCTCTACCTCTTACCGTTTGGAAGATAGGGTTACCCGAAAATTCGGGAATGGCCCAAAATACGATTTTTTCTTAGTTCAGTACTATAGACGTGTTATATATGTTCTCGGGGGCAATTTGGATCAACTAAAGCGATTGGTGACATTTGTAAAGCCGTATCTCTAATATTTGGGGTGTAATTAGGGTCCAAAATCTAGGGAAAGGCCAAAAATACGATTTTTTCTAAGTCGAGTACTTAAGACATGTTATATATGTATTCGGGGTAACTTTGTCATTATAAATCGAATGGTGACATTCATTAAGCCCTAACACTAATAGTTATGGTGCTTAGAGGGGTCCAAAATTTTGACAAGGGGGTCATGTGGTGAATTTCACAAAATATAATTAAATAGCTGTGTGATATATGTTTTCGGGGTAGCTTTGACCATCTAAATGCAATGGTCATATTCACGAAGTCACATCTCATATGGTATGGCTGTTAGGGGTCCCCACATTCTGACAGGGGGTCAATCAACATAAGCCACCCATATAACAAGCCACAACGACTGAAGTTCCAATTCTGCTTCTAACCTTCGAACTGAGCAGACGTGCAAAGAAGCGAGGCTTTACCTATACAGTGATACATAACGAAGTTCCAGGATCTGAACAGAGCCATTCAATGAAAACAGCAAGACTATACGAGATGTCCGGAACTGCCTCTAACCATCACACTGAAAGAAAAAGTCAACCACTGAGACGAATGAAAACAGCAAGACTGTAAGATGTCCAGAACTGCGCCTTATTGTATGACTGAGAGAAGAGGTCAACCACTAAGTCCAAATTGTGGAATATGCCAGAAGACGTTTAGTCGAGGAGACAATCTCCAACGACACATAAATTCACATAAGTTCAAGCCTCACACATTTCCTTGTGAAGAATGTGGACAGATATTCAATAGAAGGTATAATTTACTACGTCATCAACGTACCAAACATCAAAGCAAAGAAGACACTCCAGTCCAACCTAACAGCATTAATGGTTTTAGCATCACCTTGAAGATCGTACCCACCGAACTACTGAACAGCTCATATGAGACAGTACAAATCACGACCAAAGCAGTTGCAGAAGAAATCAATATCCAGTTGTATGAACTCTAACTCCAAATACAATGTAAAGACTGCACGTGGATTCCGACCCGTGCCTGTCTCATGACGGAGAAATAAACTATTAAATTGATAATGACTTTGTTATTCTTATTTGCCCTCGAGTCACATAACAAGTGTGATTAAACCCTTCCCAATATAACACCAGTCACTACTTCAAGAAAAGTAACAATTCAAAACCCCAAAACAGCATCAGCAGCAGCAGCAGCAATATTCTCACGCCACCCAGAAGCAGCAGCAATCACCATCACCACTGAAACGTCACAATCACCACCATCACCACTGAAACCACACAATCACCACTACCACCACTGAAACCACACAATCATCACCAACACCACCACTCATTCACCAGAAAAGCACGAAAATATCAATAAAAATGTGAAATTTTAACGTAAAAACAAAAACAGAAAATCGCACAAAATTAAAACAAAAAACACGATTAGAACAAAAATTTTGACAAAATAAAACAAAATGTACAAAAAGTTATATAAAAACGCAAACTAAAACGAAATTTATACAAAATCTTAACAAAAATTTTAACACAAGATAAAATATACTCATGAAAACATGAAAATTAACAAAACATATGTGATAAACGTTAGACAAAATGAAAATTAAATTAAAAATACGTACAAAATGTTAAAAACATGTAAAATAAAACTCACAATAATCATAAAAAATGTTAAAATTAACGAAACACGTTTTTTAATTAAAAAAAAATGTAACCAAAAGTAAATATTTAAGCAAAAACTTCAAATGGTATTATCAAAAAATTATAACATGCAAAACAAAATACAAATAAGTTACAAAAACCGTTAAACGAATAAGAAAATAAACAAAGCCTTGAATATATTGTGAAATTTAAGTAAAAAATCAATACATTTAACACATAATAAAAAAAAACTCATTAATAATTCAATTCATAAAATATGCGAAGCATAAAGTAAATGACACACTCCTATTATGATTCGCGTCAGTATAATTCAATAGAATCATCGATCCACACACCTTGAAATTAACGCCATTGATCGATTGCATCATCTTCTGGAATATTCGATCAATTAAAATAAACATAACAATAGAGAAACGAACCGACCAATCAAATTGCAGGGAATTGAACCAATCAGACACCGACTTTTTGATAAATCCAGCCAATCAAAACACAGAATAATCGACCAATCACAAAGCCCGTAACAAAAATAACCGACCAATCAGAACCGTCGTTACAAGGCGTGTACCTGTGTAAAATCAGACACATCGAGCAACTTTCTCATTCTGCAACTAACAGCCGAATTGAACAGGCCTAGCTGAAATAAACAGAACAAAGGTAAGCGAACTTAAATTTAATTAATTTAATAAAAATATAGTTTAAGCCGAATATGAAATTTTTTAATAAAGCTTTAATTGAACGCTAAATAAGTTATTGAGACCAAATAAGTAATCAATAATACAGAATTAAATAATATTAATATAATGTGGTAAAATAGAAATATGTATTAATAATCAATAAAATATAATGTTATAATATAGTTATGCATTCATGTGGATATTGTCACCAGTTCTTTGACAGGAGAAGGGAACACTACCAAATGTTTAGAGACCACATGACCTTTGCTTGTGACCAATGCCTCAAGCGGTTTACGAGGAAAGCAAACTTAGAAGCACATATGAAGAACCACGGCAAACCGGATACCAATGCATGGAATGCTACCTCACTTTCAATCAACCAACTGCATTACAGCGTCACACTCGGGAAAAACACCAAGTAGGAGGAGCCAGTACCAAGCCTCAAAAACCAGAAGACATGTTCGAGTTGAAAATAAAAGGTCGAAAAGGTGCACCAAGGTTTCAAGCCACAGCTACCCAGTATCAAATCCGGTTCAAAGAGATCAACGTCCAGAGCCTCCCACAAGTACTTTAAACGTTGCACGAGCTTTTCGACACCATCTTAAAGAAAGTAACCACATTTACAAAACCAGAGGACTTAGTGCAGATTTCACTACAGACACCTGATCTGGACTTCCCCATTGATATGCCGTTCATGAGGGTGGATCAACTAACCAGCAATCTATTATTGGACGAAGTGGAACGCGTGGTGCAATCCAACGTAAAGTTTACATTAACAGAAGATATCGAAATGGAAGTCACCCATGTTAACATGCCAACGGGTAGCGGGCGAAAGAAAACCGACTATATTGATATAAAAAGATTCTTAATAAGTAAAACTTCCATCATCTAGATTAAAAACAAAGATGACCTGTGTTGTGCCAGAGCGATCGTTACAGCTATGACTAAAATTGATGGACACGAAAAATGGAACACTATAAGACAGGGCCGGCGCATTCAGGAAGAGTTGGCACTAGAGTTACATGCTAAAGCAGGAGTACCTTTACAACTATGTGGTATCGAAGAGATCAGTTCTACCGCAGCATCAAATTCACGTCGTATCCAAAGAGCACTTCCGCACTGTTATATACAAGGGACCTGAAGCCGAGAAGAGGATATACCTGTTTTACCACGAGAACCATTACGATGTCATTACAAGCATGCCTGGTTTCCTGTCACGTGTCTATTGCTGTAGAAAATGTGACAAAGGATATAGCAACAAAGAAGAACACCTTTGCAATAACATATGCCATTATTGTCGTAAATTTCACGACCAAACCGAAGATGACGAGTGGATACTTTGTACCGATTGTGGACGGTATTTTAAATGGTCAACATGTTTCGATCTTCACCAACAGATGACGTCAGCGGGAAACTCTACCTGCACTACCTACTACAAATGCTCAACCTGTGGACAAACCGTGAACAAAAGATATGGAGATCATATATGTGGAAACGTCTACTGTAAAACCTGTAAAGATTTTTACCCATTAGGACATCAGTGCTACATGCTACCCTCTAATGCCAAAGATGGACAAAAGAAACAAACTTATATTTTCTTCGATTTCGAATGTACCCAAGACGACCTTGTCCAGTGCGATCAAGGATTCAATCCAGACGAAACCGGTAAATGTTCAAACTGTAAACATTTCAAATGTGGCTCCTATGAACACCAACCGAATCTGTGTATGGTACAAAAAGTCTGTTTGAAGTGTATGAATAACAGAATCGATGAACACACGTCCTGTGCGGAGTTTCGGATAACGAACTAGTATTTACAGGACCTGAAACCACCGAACAGTTTTGTAAATGGCTATTCTCTGGAAAAAACAACGGAGCTACCGTCCTGTGTCATATCATTTATGGATACGACAGTCATCCTATCTGAAACTACTTATATACCGAAGGAATATTACCAGATGTGATTCCGAATGGAACGAAGAATATGGTCGTCACCGTACCTGACTGCAACATCAGAATGATTGACTCAATGAACTTTTTACCGATGGCATTATCCAAACTACTAAAAATGTTTGGCTTGAATGAGCTCAAGAAGGGATACTTTCCTCACCTATTCAACACTAAAGAAAAATCAATCCGTGATACTCAACCGCCTACCAGATGTCAAGTATTACCAACCAGTAAAAAAATGAAGCTCGAGGAGAGAAAAGCCTTCTTCGAATGGTACAACGCACAGTGGAGTTCAATGTTCGACTTACACCAAGAACTGTTGAGTTATTGCCGTTCCGATGTGGACATACTGAGAAAAGTCTGTCTCAAGTTCCGAGAATTATTCATGGAGATGACATGCACCGACGGACACGGAGGAATCGATCCCTTCCAACAATGCATTACGATAGCATCGGCTTGTATCTTGGTGTTTCGAACTTTGTTTTTAAAACCGGACACTATAGGCATCATACCCGCCCTCGGCTACCAACCTCAAGAAAAACACTCCATTAAAGCAATGAAACGGCTACAACATCTATCGGAAGTGCACGGTATTCGGATACAGCACGCTCGTAATGGCGGTGAGAAGGAAATTTGTGCATACAAGGTCGATGGATACCACGACAATAAAGTCTTTGAATACAACGGTTGTTTCTGGCACGGATGTTTACGTTGTTATAGCGCCTCGACCGTCAATCCAGTAAACAATATGACGATGTGTGAATTATACCAGCGTACACTGGATAAGAAAAAATACCTAGAAGACCAAGGCTATGCCTACGTCGGTGTATGGGAGTGCGATTTCGATAGAGAAATACCGAGTGATCCTAACATACAAAGTTTCGTAAACTCCCTCGAATATGTTTACCCATTGGAACCCAGAGATGCCTTTTACGGAGGACTAACAGAAGCATTCACAATGTACAAAGAAGCTTCTGACGGTGAAAACATTGATTACTACGACGTTGCTTCACTGTACCCCTACATCAACAAGACCGGTAAGATACCCGTGGGACACCCAACCATCATCACGGAGAATTTCAAAGATATACAGCAATACGAAGGACTCATCAAATGCAAAGTACTTCCACCGAAAGGGCTCTATATCCCAGTACTCCCTGCAAAAATAAAAAACAAACTATTGTTCACGTTATGTAAAGCCTGTGCCGAATCCAGTCAACAAACGACGGGTCAACATATAGACGAGGAAAGGGCTTTGACCGGAACCTGGGTCACCGATGAACTAAAGAAAGCGTTGGAGAAAGAATATCAGATAGACAGAACCTATGAAGACTAGCACTTTGACACGGAACAATGCGATTAAAGGACTAAAACAGGAGGACTCTTTACCGAATACGTCAACATTTTTATCAAAATGAAGCAGGATGCCAGTGGATTGCCAGAATGGTATAAAACAGAAAAAGACAAACAGAACTATATTAGAGATTACTACGAAAAAGAAGGAATATTATTAGATTACGATAAAATAAAGAAGGACCCGTGGTTACGAGCTTTAGCCAAATTGATGCTAAACAGCTTCTGGGGAAAATTTGGTCAGAGATCCAATATGCCACAAATAAAATACTATTCCGAACCTAGCGACTATGTCGATTTGTTAACTAGTGATCAAATCAGTCTCATCGGTGTTAATCTCGTAAGTGATACGATGATTGGAGGAAGATATCGATACAAAGAAGAATTCGTCGAAGACTCGGGACG
>MJUU01058361.1:73986-91727 GCA_002080025.1 Modiolus philippinarum | reverse complement strand
AAATCAGTCTCATCGGTGTTAATCTCGTAAGTGATACGATGATTGGAGGAAGATATCGATACAAAGAATTCGTCGAAGACTCGGGACGTACCAACGTGATCATTGCTGCTTACACTACAGCCCAAGCAAGGCTAAAGTTGTACAGCTATTTGGAGAACCTGGACAACCGCGCAATCTACGCAGATACAGACTCCATTGTATTTACTTCCTAACATACAGATTGGAAACCACAATTAGGAGACTACTTAGGAGAACTAACAGATGAGATAGTTGGAAATAGAATAACAGAATTTATAACCGGTGGACCTAAAAACTATGCCTACAGATAAGCAGCACCGGACAACGCTGGAACCGAAACTGCATGTAAAGTGAAGGGAATAACACTTAACTACAAGAATGCCATGATCATCAACTTCGATACGATTAAAGACATGGTGATAAACAACAGAAACGATGTGAAAACCATGACCGATAATTTCCGGATCATACGAGATAATATGAAACCCCTGTCCGTATATCAAAATAAAGACTATAGAATCGTATTTGACGAAAGAGTGGCCATGGAAAATTATAGCACGAGGCCGTATGGATTTTAATTGTAAAGTCATCATGTGGATGGATCTCCGACTAATGTTTGCTTCATAACGGGGAAAATAAATATATATATATATATATATGTAATTTAGTTTGTTATTTATTGCCTAATTGAAAGAAAAGCATATAGATACGGGAAACAATAAAAGGAAATGCACCCAAAAAAAAACAAAACAATAATGATACCGAACGGGATAAACAATAAAAATGGATAGCAATAAAAATATACATAAGGACAAAATGAAAAACAATACAAAACATCGACTCCAGATTACACAAAACAAAGTGAGATAACTATGATCGGGGTGGGAAACAAAAGAGTTAAAGGATTAAAAAGATGGGCCAAATCGATATAAAAGGTTAAGGTACTCGACAAAGAACAATTAAAGAATAAAAAATTTGGGATAAAGTATAAACTCTGATACACAAAAGTTCATCAAACAGCACAAAAGGAGGCATATCTGCAGGATAAAACAATAGAAAGAGGTTTTGGGTTACAATACTGAACCTGGGTTGCCCCAACCTAACCGTCCAACCACTCTCACACCGTTTCACTACGCTCACGGTGCTCTACGTTCTTGACGTTTGGAAGTAGGGTTACGGTTATGTCAATGTAAAAGACTTAGCAACATTGAATGAGATGCCAACAACATCAGGAAATGAAGAGCTAATTAGTCACGGTTTGATGCACAACAAACTAATGAAAAAATTAACATTGACCCTATGGAAAAAAGTGTTCTAGGGTGACGCGTTTCTTACTCGGGTGGTTTTGTTTGATTACGGGTAAAAGGATATGGGTATTGTTTTTGGTTAGAAATGTTAGGTTAGAGAGAGGGTTAGGGTAGAGTTAGAAGATATGGTTATTTTTAAAGATAGAGTTAGAGATAGGGCGGTTAGGGTACGGAATCATTGAGATAGAGTAAGACTTGGAGTCCCTGGTTTATGCCGGGTTTAAAAGCTCCTCAGTGAAGCTTATGTATTATTGTTTTCATGACATATGCGCATTTACGAAAACGTATGTCTCTTCAGTGCAGATCAAATCAGCAAACCTCTTTGAAATCCATGAATCGAAATAATTGTAAAGAGCTGATAGAGAACTTATCACCAACAGGATCCAAACTTGAAGAAAAGCCAAAATCATCTAACGACAGAGCTACGCAGCCTGAGGGAACAACGGGTATCTAGCGAAATTAGATTAGTGTTCTCTACAGTCATTGCATGGAAGTGACAACAGCTGAGGAACAATTCGTAGATCCAATTTCATAGTATGAGATTGGATAATTAAAAGTATGGGCTTCTTCTTCTTCTTCTTTGGTTACGGAAAACCTTCAACATGCATGTTGAAGCTTACTTTCCGGCGCATGCCTGGCTCACGACATTTTTAAAGAAACTATTTTTTTTAATTGTACATTTTCTTTACCTTCGTAATATAATACATTTTTTTCGTTTGGTTTTTTTGTTGTTTTTTTCTTTTGTTGTTTTTTGTTTTTTTTTTGTTTGTTTTTGTTTTTTTGGGTTTTTTTGTTTGTTTTTTTGTTGTTGTTGTTCTTTTGTTTTAAGGTTGGTTTATGAAGGGACTACATAGTCCCTGGTTTTAAACGCTCCTTGGAGCTTATGTTTTATTGTTTTAAATCATCGATAGACATTTAGTTTCTGCATATGTGCATTTCGAAAACTTATGCCTCTTCGGTGCAGATCAAATCAAAATACTTGAAAATCCATGAATCGTTTGATCGTTTGAACATCATTGTGATAAACTCGGCAAGAAAGAATACTGGACTTAATGATAACAACACATCCAAATTTAGTACAGAAATACCAAATATGTTCGTGACCAATTAGCATGAGCGAACATGACATCTTAGCAGTAAGAACACAGCTGAAATAATCAAAACCAGCAAAGAATATCAGAAAGGTTTTTTATAATTTCAATCATACATGGGGAATTTATCTCTATTTTGTCAGAAGTCAGAAAACAACTGTAGAGAAATGTGGAAGAATTTCAAAGAGGCAGTTTTTACAGTAATGGATTCCTATATTCCAACGAAAACTCTTACTTAGAAAATTGACATACCGGATGGCAAGATAAATCGAAAGAATGACACGTTGGAAGGACAGTTTGCACAAACAAGCAAAGAAACATGGTCCTAACAGCCAACAAGCAAGCGATTTTAAAAACTACAGGAAAGTTGTTAGCAACACACTTCATTCCTTCTGCCATAGATACTTGAACAATTTGGTTGACCAAGAAAAAGATTCAACATCAAAAAAATTCTGGAAATACATCAAGAGTCGGAAGAAAGACACTATGAGCATAGGTACCCCCAAAGAAGGTATCAGGATTGCTGACACACCGTCACAAAAGCCAGCTTACTGAATGACCAATTTACTTAGTCTTCACAAGAGATAACCGAAAAAGCATGCCAGATAAGGGACCATCACCATATCGTCCAATGGCAGACATTACAATTACACAAAATGGTGTTACAAAGTGCATACACAGATTAAATGAAAAGAAAGCATGTGGTCCAGACAATATACCAATCATCTTCATGAAGAAAATGGCCATCATCATCACCCCCGTCCTCACCTTGATCTTCCAGCAGTCACTGGACACTGGTGATAGTAGGGGACTGGAAAAGCATCAACGTTGTGCCTATCTTCAAGAAGGGTTATCGCGAAAATCCAGGGAACTACAGACCAATATCCCTAACAGCTGTGATATCAAAGATGCTAGAACACATAGTTGTTCCAACGTCATTGACCATTTAGACAAACAAAACATTTTTCATGAAAACCAACATGGAGCAAAACAATCATGTTCACGAATCCCAACTGTCCAATAGACGACATTGCAAAACATCTTAACGGAGGGAAACAAGTTGATATGGCCATATTAGATTTTTCAAACGCCTTTGACAAGGTCCCACAGCAACGATTTTTAAAAAACTTCAGTACTGTTGTATACAAGGAACTACACAGAGGTGGATCAACAACTTTCTTAAAGACAGTTATCAACAGGTCGTAGTCGATAATGCAACATCTAGGACATCGCCAGTTACATCAGGTGTCCAACAGGGAACAAAACCCAAAACCTTTTCTTATATTTATTAACGACATAGCCGACCAAGTGACATCACCAACTCGCCTATTTGCTGACCACTGTGTAATTAACAGACCAATCAATAACAAAAGAGATCATGAAATCCTCCAAGACGACATCAATAAATTTGTTCAGTGGAGATACATCTGGCAGATGTAATTCAAAGTCAAGAAATGTGCCATCATGCAGTTTTCAAACACAACCAAGAAAAGACCTTTCAACTATACTATGGCAGGGGAAACGTTGGAAACTGGTACCGGTCACCACCGTCCTTACCTTAGGTGAAAGAGCGCGCTTATCAAAGCCTTGTAAGACCGAAACTAGAATATTCCACCCCATTTGGAATCCACGACACACCACTCAGGTAAAGCAGGTAGAACAGGTTCAACGTAACGCCGCTAGATTTGTACTCAATCGCTCATACCACCCGGAAAACCAGAAAGTGTTAGAATAATGATAGTCTAAGAGCAATTAAACTGGAACACTCTGCAGAATAGAAGAACCATGGCTGATGTAACCATTATGTACAAAGTAGTTCATCATCTAGTGGCAATACCAGCACAATACCTTCTACAAGATCCAGATACAGTTACAGCATGAGTTTTCTTCCATACCACTACCGCATCAATACCTACCAACGTTCGTTTTTCCCTAGGACCGTCATTGTTTGGAACATGCTACCTGAATGCTGAACAACGCTATACATCCATGTATCGATTTTGTCATGGATGGGCAAGTCCATGCATAGCTATGGGATACTTAAGAAATTGGTCGGATCAAACTTCACTATGGCATCATGTGATATAGATTCTTGGAAAGTGTCATCAAATTCTTTTCATCGGTTTAGGAGGAGTTGCGGATGTCATATATATATACCCCCCAAGAAAAGCAAGTGAATTCCGCTCAAATCGGTGCTAGGGGTCGTCTTGAACTTACTTTGAGGTAGGAGTGTTTGCTCTTTGTTTAAGGCCTCATGGTGACTTCAAAATAAGAACAACAATTAAAGCGTTATTCCATTTGCTTAATCTTACTATGTATTTATAGGAATTTTGTCCCATGTACATTTACTCCATAACCTTTTATTTCTTCATTTATCCATGCATTGTCATTGGGGGTACTGGTACTCAGCAAGTTCTCCTAAACTAATGAACATAATTTGATGAAACTTTCAGAGAATTCCATATTGCACCTCATTTTATACCCCTGCTTTTGAACAAGCGGGGTATATAGTGATAATGGTGTCTGACCATCCATCCGTTGGTCCGACCTTAATATCTACAACTCCTCCTAAACCAATGGACGGAATTTTATGAAACTTTCTTAGAATCTTAATGACATAATGCCCTAGTGCACCTCCTATTTAATATTCCTATCTGATCACATTTAGGGGTTTCCCATAGCCATACATGGACTGAGTCATGCATTGTCATTGAGGGGGGTACTGGGATGCAATCTGCAACTTCTAATAAATCAGTTACTGGAATTGAATGAAACTTTCAGAGAATCTTTATCACATGATTCCATAGGGCACCTCCTATTTTAGATTTTGATCTTACCAATTTTTGGGATTTCCAATAGCCATACATGGACTTAGCCATGCATTGTCATTAGGGGGTGCTGGTATGCAATTCACAACTCCTAACCCAGTAAATGGAATTAGATGAAACTGTCAAAGAATCTTTATCCTATGATGCCCTAGTGCACATTCTATTTAGGTTTGATCTTAACAGCAAATCCGGCTATCCCGAGTTCCTATCGTTGTTTATGTTTGTCTCTTGTCTTCATTATTGTTTTTCTGAGTTTGCTTGCATGTGAATTGTGTCATGTGATTGTAGTTTTTGGCCATTGTAGGTGTTTACTGCTATCCTATTTTTGTAACTTGGCCCTATATTGTCATTGGGATGAGGGGGTACTGGTATGCAATCTGCAAATCCTTCTAAGCCAGTTGCTGGCATTTGATGAATTTTTTCAGAGAATCTTCATCACATGATGTCCTAGTGTAACTCCTATTTCAGATTTCTCGGTTTTTCCCATAGCCATACATGGACCTAGCAAAGCATTGTCGCCATGTGGTACTGGTATACAATTGTTGAAACTTTAAGAGAATATTTATCAAATGATGGCATAACGCACCTCCTTTATGTTAAGATTTCTGATCTGACCAATGTTTTAAGGTTTCCCATAGCCATGCGTTGTCATGGGGAGGAGGTGGTACTGGTATGCAATTCGCAACTCCTCCTTACCAAAAAATGGAATTTGATGAAACAATTAGAAAATCTTTAACACATGATGCCATAGTGTACTAGTGCAATATGACTTAATTTTTATGTCGTCATGGACAACAAAAATCACCATTTTTAAGAAGTTTTTGCTTAGCCATACAATAATTGAATATTATCCCTCTTTCTCAACATTCTCCAATATTCATGCAATAACCCTATAATATTAATTAAATGTTTTGTTAAATTAAATTAAACATATTTTATTGCTGAAGTATAACAAATGAATCGGACACAAGTTATAACAACTTACAAAAGTCCTCTTCAATCAAATTACATATACAAACAATTTACATTCGTCAGCAATAATATAAATGATATGAAGCAATACATTTTGAAAAAAATACATATCTTTTAAAATGTAAATATGTATATCCATTAATATATAAAACTCATAACTAAATTGAATGTGTGGAGCTATATAACAATTTTTATGGAGAGAATGAAAAAGAGATCAGCAATTCTATGCAAAAAAAAATTAAAAAAAATAATATAACTATTAAAATGAATTTTGTGATTAATGCAATTCAAATCGTTTTGTCTGTTTGATGTACCAATGGACTGTTTTGAAAAATGTTTTGTTGAAGTGAATACGTTTTCTGTAGGCTCATGGTAGCAGAAACCATAGGTTGTATGCTGGCAGAATTGTTGAGTATTTGTAGTAGTAATACGTTTTAATTGAGGAATTGATACACTCTCTAAGTTGGGTCCACAGTAGCAGAATACAGTGTTTTGAGTAGTTATATCCTCACTGTAAGTTCATGGTGACAATATTTCAATACTTGTAGAAAAATTATTACGCAGATCTTGGTTGTGTGTTCCTCTCTGTAGGTTCAATGTAGGCATAACTTTTAAATGTAGTAGTGTTACACTCGATATATAGGGAATAATACATGGCAAAATCCGTAATACATGCGGTATCATCCCAAGTTACCAATATCAGCCCGAGGGCCTTTGGCCCGAAGGATGATATTGGTCGAGGGATGATACGGCATGTGATACGGACTTTGCCATGTATTATACAATTTATCATATATTTAAACAGAGGACTACTTAATCCCAAAAATACTGTCAAAAATTGGCAAGAAAAAATGCATGTATGACGAAAATTTAAAAATGGACGGAAAGGACTAGAGTTGGTTGGAATAAAATCTACCATGTAAATGAAAAAGGTTTGCTTGATTTTTTTTAACAAATCCACACAAAAAAAAATTATCCCCAAACAAATTTCTGTTACTCTCCGCAAATTTTTATATCCCCTCAAAAATTTTTTAACCCCCAAAATTTTTTGCCCCCCCCCCCCCAAAAAAAAAATTTTTTCCCCTCAATTTTTTTTTAAAAAGTCAAATTGAAAAAAAAAAAAATTTTGAAAAAGGGTATGATACAGGGCTAGCCATGCGATAAAGGATGAGTGATAAAGGGTAAGCCATGCGATAAAGGGTATGCGATAAAGGGTATGACGTCATAGTGTGAATACGGAATGAACTTCATGCACTGTATCACATATTCAAATACTAAACATATGATAAAGTACTGTAATGTGTTCCTCTGGGTTTATTTAGAATGACTGGTAAGTTGTTTGAACAAACTCTCTAACTGCATTTAAATAATGACATATTAACTATATTGTGTATTTATAGATTTATTGATTTTTGAATTGCGCTAGTAACTTTTTCTTATGTTTTGCACAAATCCTTGGGATTTTAACTGATCACGTAAGATTTCAGAGATTTCAGGGAAGTATATTTGATTGTTCACCTGGATGAAAAATGATTTCTTATTGTAAAAATAGGACATATAAATTTATCGAAGATCACGTCAAGTTATAAAGTACGCGACCCGTTATTTACACTTCTTTTATTTACACAGCATGGAACATGAGGGTAAGTCATTCCAAGCAAGAAGAAATGTTATTTTACAAAACATGTTATATTTTCAACCTAGATGGGATACTTAAAACATAAGAAAAGTTTAGTATCAGTTTGTTTTGTTATCTTGTCCTACTTCGCGTCATTCATATAAAACATGGATTCACGGCATGGCTTGATACAACACAAAGATAGACGTTTCTCGGTCACTACTTCAACTCTTTCTTATCATTGTTTTGCGTGATGTTATTCGCTTCAATTTTTCAAACTTTGGAATTACGTTTACTGTAAATTCTCAAATTTTCAGGGGCTCCGGGTATACTGCAGTAGAGCTGCCGGGCGCGTCCCCAGTTTGTGGATAGGGGAATGCCCTGTCTATGCGGGGTAGTCAGCCTGACCGCGAACCATTGTAACCAAACTGTGTGGAGAAACGCCACGATCCATGCAGTATAAAGACCCATCCCGTCTTTATTGTTTAAAGAAAGCAGAGTCACTGGGACTCATATAGAAGGCTAAATTTCCTGCCCCTACCCATTTCTCCACTATTCCAGTGGCAATCAAAACTCGTTGTCCCTGTTGTCCCATCCAGCTTTGTTTCTGTCTTTTCTTACTTTTATTTTTTTTGGATTGATTAACTTTTTCTCGTCCTGATATAGCTGAAATATTGCTCACTGGAAGTTAAACTCTAATTAACTAATCAATCATTTACTCAATAGGTACGATAAGAATTAAACATTAAACATTAAATAAAGAATTGTGCATACATGTGATCACAAGTAGATCAATGCATTGATCCCACATCTTCTAAAAGTCTTATAGCTCTGTTTAATATATCAGATATAAGAAAGAGAGAGACACGTTTTCACTAAAATAACATCAACCGGGATAATACCAGCAATGCATATACATATACATCGGCAAACGAATACCGAAGCAAGAAAGAGGAAAGGGGAAATTCTAAAATCATAAATCCAAAATCACGGCAATTCACAGCAACACGAATTGAAACAGTATGACAAAGACAAAACAAATAAACAAAAAAGAACAGGAACGTCACAAAACTAAAGCACTAGCAGTGTGAATCCCTATAAAAACTGAGGTATCATCAGATGCACCGGAAGGGTAAGCATGATCTGCTCCACGCGTGGCACCCGTCACACTGCCAGTGAAAAGTCCGGTTTTGTCACAGTCGGTGTTGGTCAGTCCGGTAACAAACTCTGGATCTACCCAAAGATATCTGTTCTCAGTTGTGAAACAGAAACATTGTAATGGTCTGTCAAATTGTGGTGACGACCGTAAAACTTCTGTAGTGACAATTGCAACAGTGACTGAACATACCCTTGATGTATAAGTTTTTGAGACAGTAATTTCGCTCTGTTGACAAAATCGCTGTACAAACTACAGGCACGGCAATAGCGAATGAGTTGTGAAATGTACACGCCATATGCCGGAGAAGTGGGAATATTACTGCTCAAAAACGGAAAGTTCACTATTGGAAAGTCGAAATCATCACGTATAGGATTAAATTACAAAAACAGGAAAACAGCAAACACCTACAATGGCCAGGAACTACAATCACATGCCACAACCCACAAGCAAACTGCACCAGAAAAACAATTATGAAAACAAGAGACAAACACAAATAACGATAGGAACTCGGGATAGCCGGACTTGGTACCGGCACCAGCAAAAGCCAGTGGTAGGGTTAAACCGGTTTATGGGTACCCAAACCTCCCCTTTCTCTATCCCGTTTCCCTATAGTATCATAAACACGCGAATAAAACCCAATACAGGTAGACTACTAACTCAATGACCACTCATTTTTAGGATCTATGTATTAACTACAAAGGACTTTGTGTCAAGTTTGTGAGTGAGCTTCCAGAGTTTATACATACAATAATTTCCTAACAATCAGTGTTTAATACTTAAAATTCCAACTTTGTACGTTAAAAACTGCTTGATCTGTGTTAACGACGTCTCTATTTGCTGCACTATATTTTTGCGGAGCAGATTAATGGGCAAACGGATGAAGGTTATCCTTAAATTGAGGATTGTTCAATGAAAGAACATCATCTATATAACGGAAACCGAAATTAGATGATTTGGCTAGCGTATTGTCTTTTTTTCTGAACTAGCCCTTGTATGAACCTGGCTTCATACGAATAAAGCAACAAATCTGCTAAAAATGCCGCACAATTAGTCCCCATAGGTATCCCTATTGTCTGCTGGAAAACTTGTCCTCCAAATTCTACAAATATGTTATCAATCAAGAATTCCAGCATTGCAATGACATCCTCTGTATACTTTTTGTGTGAATCAGTGTGATGTTTAAGAAAATATGCCCCATCTTTACCTATCACTAAATTCACCCTTTATAGTACAGAAAGACTGATGTATTAAATCCCGGAGTACTGACTTTAGCTTATCATGTGAAAGAGTAATATGGAGAGTAGAAAATTCAAATGTTTTGACACTGTTGCAGTGGTTGAGTTCAGTTCAAGATAGATATTGTAATAAGTCCTTTGAGTTTTTGAGAATTAACAACTGATTCACTCCACTTGCTGAATATACTTTATCACTATATATCTTGAGGCCATCTTTGACTGCAGTAAGTAATGAAGTGCGGAGCTTAGAAAGGGGTTTTGTTGTGCATTTGGCAGACCCAGCTATGTATCTCTGTAAGGGCATTTATGTAATTTAGGTACCCAGTAGATAAAAGGCAGGTTGTTGTTCTCTTCACTCAAACTGATACCAAAGGAAGACAATACTGATGGTTGTCTTTAGGCGCCTCATTCGAGCTACAATCAATGACTGAATGGACCTGATCCAGTCGGACAGTTTTTCAACCTTTTCCTTCTCTTAGCTCATTGTTTGGTGTATTCCTCAACTGCGTCCATCAATATTTTAAAGTTATGTTTCCAATTGATGGGTTGGGGTTCACGATATTGTGGACCTTTTGTGAAGAGATCACGGAGTTTCTCATTGCTTACGATGTTGAGGTCCCCTATAATAAAGTGACCAGCAGGAGCGTACATAAATGGGGAAGAGAGACAAGAACAATCAGGTGGTTTTGATTTGAAGTCATCGATACATGTTGTATTCACACTCTAATGCGTCCGTGATTTTTACTTCTGGAACGAATTTATGATGGTACATTTTATCATAGTGCATGTACTCATTATCCTCTTCAACCGGTGCACCTGATCTCGCCCATGTTTTTAAATTGGATCCATGTTGTTCATCTGTATGTATGTCTCCATTTTCTTTTCTGTTTGGTACTTATGTGACGTCTTTCTTACTTGAGGTTTCCGATATTGTCATTGTTCATTTATAGTTCGGTTTTCAATAATGCATAAAGAAACTTTAACAAAATATGAACATTTGTACGTTTTTCAACCAATAATTTGCAATTATTGTATCTGTTCATTTCAGATAATAGTTAAGTATTTCGTGTTGAAAATTATCGTCCAAGTAATATAACATCATTTTTTTTTAGACTGAGACATTTCATTCCATTGCTAAAGTCTTCAGTCCACTTTATGGTATGCTGAGTATTATTCCGTGAAAGTTTCATTTAAATTTCTAGCCTTCTTGTTGTTAAGCGACAGTTTCTTTATGTTTAAAATCCATATGCTGAAATCAAATTATAGACGGACTAACAACATTTCAAAAATTGAGATCACCTATTCTTTATTTCAATTGCACCGGTCGCCAGTGATTTTGTAATTTTTGACTTGCATATTACTTTCTGTATGATTTCTGTAAAACGTTATTAAACTCTTGTGGAATTTGTTTATGATAAGCATAAATTTGAGGTTTAAACCTCCGTAAAAAGGAGCACTGACTTTGATTTTTTTAACCACTGGTAGTCTCAATTAGACATCATTCTTCTTCAGAGAAATTAGAGTCAGGTCAAACAATATTATCACCAGACTTACAGAAAGTAGATGAAGAACTCAGAAAAACTAAGTTGTCGTCGGAAGAAGTAGTCAACTACTATGATAAGTGGTCACAGAATGGAATTTATGAAAAGGTTAGTTTTTTTTTTTAATTTTTCATGAGTTCCAGTTAAGACTTTCTAAGTGATGAGAGCAACTAGGTGAACGGGGAAACATTAAATGTGAAAAAGCATAAGTTTCAAATATATTTAATAAAAGGTTTAGTTAGAGATGAAATGTATATATGTTCTGTACAAATTGTAATTTTGTACAAATTATAATTTGTATTTTCAGTTTGTACAGATTACAATTTGTACAGAATTAGCTTATACAAATTATAATCTGCACAATTTAGCCCAAAAATCACTTAATATAATATATACAAGGTTGTGAGGTTCCATACTGTGTTTAAGACCGTACGGTGACCCCTAGATGCTTAGTTTTGGGTCATGGGATGTTGTCTTTGACTTTCATCCCATTTCCTTTCTTTTTCATAAGACTTACGTCAATAAGTCTTACTGAACTTTGTTTAAAATGATGAAATATTGAAAATATGATATATTTTATAATGATAGAGCACACATTCACTTAATTTCACTTAATTTTGTATAATTAATTTTTAGGTGTAAAAATTATTATCATGGCAATTACAGAACCATGTTCAACAATATGCTTAACAACAAGTCATTGAAAGATTGATGTATTGCAACTGCACCAATTCAAATATCATATGACAATCGTGATTTCTCTGCGTTGCTTTTTTATTCACGTTTGAATATTTAAAATACCTGTATTTTCAGAATATAATTTAGACATATAGATTTAATTGCACAAAAGCAGCTACTATTCATGTGGACTGCATAGTCAATAAGGAATACTACTATTTAAGATTAATGATTGGATATCAAAAAACTTATTGAAATAAAATTCAAATACATATAGCTGTTTTACATGGCATTACATTCTTGTTTCATTAAATTTTACCCATTGTAGAGATGTCCCCTCTGTGCCTATGTCGGGAGAACGAAAAAAACACAGACATTCAACACTACAATAGATGTCACCTGTAAAAACAGTAGTGCTTCGATCGCTCCAAATGCAGTGGCTCACACCCAAAAGATGTTTAAAAATTTGTAGCCATAACATGTTAAGTTTCCAACATAATTCTAACTTGATATTTTGAACTGCACCCTTTACCTCCAACTGTTTTCTTCAGTTCCTTAGATGGATGTTGGAGCTATGGAAGTCCGACTGTACAAATGACATCATATTCATGTGTGTATTTTTTATTGTCATAAGTCATGACTTGCTATGATAATAATTTTTATGGCTATGAATTAATTGTACAAAATTAAATTTAGTGAAATTTTCATATGTATATCAAAATAAATCATATTTTTCAGAAATTTCATCACGTGAAATAAAGTAAAATCTTGTTCAAATTATAAGTGATTTTTGGGCTAATTTTGTACAAATCATAATTTGTATAAGCTAACTTTGTTAACAAAATGAAAATACAAATTATAATCTGTACAAAGTAACTATATATCATCCACTACAGCATATACATGCTCTTTTTGATTTGCCGTTTATTCAGTCTCTTATAACATTGTTTCCTTTCATGCACAGGTTCTCTGCAAGACTTGCCGTTTACTGAGTCTCTTCTAACATTGCTTCCTTATATGCACAGGTTCATTGCAAGACTTGCCGTTTACTGAGTCTCTTATAATATTGCTTCCTTATATGTACAGGTTCTCAGCAAGACATGCCGTTTATTTAGTCTGTAATAACATTGCTTCCTTTTATGCACAGAGTCTCTGCAAGACTTGCCGTTTACTCAGTCTCTTATAGCTTTGTTTCCTTTTATGCACAGGTTCTATGCAAGACTTTCCGTTTACTTAGTCTCTGAAAACAGTGTTTGCTTTTATGCACAGGTTCTCTACAAGACTTGCCGTTTACTTAGTCTCTGATACCATTGTTTCCTTTTATGCACTGGTTCCCTGCAATTAAGACTTATTGTTTACTCAGTCTCTAACAACATTGTATCCTGATATGCACTGGTTTTCTGCAAGAAATAACTTAATACCGAAGTTACTGTGAATTTCAATTCTGCATATGCGCATTTCGACAACTTATGTCTCTTCACTGCAGATAAAATCTAAACGTTTGGAAGACCATAATCTAAAAGAGGTTTAAAAACTGACAGAGAGCAAATAACCGATATAATCTAAAAGTGAAGCCAAAATACAAAAATACCGAAGTTGCAGACAAAACAGTAAATTTCGTTATACTGTACACGTGTTTCAAGGAGTAACCTCTCATCAGCAGCATTAAATCAAATACTATGGAAAGCCATAATCCAAAAGTAGTCAAAAAGAAGTACTCATTACCAAAAAACATCGAAATAGGAGGCCAAATCCAGTACCAAGGATATCTACCGAGTGCAATACAAGGAATGAAGCCTAAGTATTTTTAAGGGTTTTGAATTTTGATAAAAAAGAGTAAATTTCTATAAAACGCAAGGTAATTTTTCATGTCAGACAAGTCTGGCTATTGGGCTGGTGAATACCCTCTTGGACCTCTGGTCCACCATCAGTGGCATCGACCCAATGGTTTCAAAATGCAAAAATACCGAAGTTGCAGACAAAACAGTACATTTCGCTAAGGCAAAATCAGCTAAGAACAGAGCTTTGCAGAATTGTCGATTACTCAGTCTATCCCGATATGCACTGGTCCTCTGCAAAACTTGTCGTTTACTCAGTCTCTATCAACACTGTATCCTGATATGCACTGGTTCTCTGCAAGACTTGTCGTTTACTCAGTCTCTAACAACATTGTTTCCTGATATGCACTGGTTCTCTGCAAGACTTGTCGTTTACTCAGTCTCTATCAACATTGTATCCTGAAATGCACTGGTTCTCTGCAAGACTTGTCATTAACTCAGTCTCTATCAACATTGTATCCTGATATGCACTGGTTCTCTGCAAGACTTGTCGTTTACTCAGTCTCTAAAAACATTGTACCCTGATATGCACTGGTTCTCTGCAAAACTTATCGTTTACGCAGTCTCTAACAACATTGTATCCCGATATGCACTGGTTCTCTGCAAGGCTTGTCATTTACTCAGTCTCTAACAACATTGTTTCCTGATATGCACTGGTTCTCTGCAAGACTTGTCGTTTACTCAGTCTCTATCAACACTGTATCCTGATATGCACTGGTTCTCTGCAAGACTTGTCGTTTACTCAGTCTCTATCAACATTGTATCCTGAAATGCACTGGTTCTCTGCAAGACTTGTCATTTACTCAGTCTCTATCAACATTGTATCCTGATATGCACTGGTTCTCTGCAAGACTTGTCGTTTGCTCAGTCTCTAACAACATTGTACCCTGATATGCACTGGTTCTCTGCAAAACTTGTCGTTTACGCAGTCTCTAACAACATTGTATCCCGATATGCACTGGTTCTATGCAAGACTTGTCATTTACTCAGTCTCAAACAACATTGTTTCCTGATATGCACTGGTTCTCTGCAAGACTTGTCGCTTACTCAGTCTCTAAGAACATTGTTTCCTGATATGCACTGGTTCTCTGCAAGACTTGTCGTTTACTCAGTCTCTATCAACATTGGATCCTGATATGCACTGGTTGTCTGCAAAACTTGTCGTTTACTCAGTCTCTAACAACATTTGTATCCTGATATGCACTGGTTCTGTGCAAGACTTGTCATTTACTCAGTCTCTAACAACATTGTATCATGATATGTACTGGTTCTCTGCAATACTTGTCGTTTACTCAGTCTGTATCAACATTGTATCCTGATATGCACTGGCTCTCTGCAAGGCTTGTCGTTTACTCAATCTCTAACAATATTGTTTCCTGATATGCACTTGTTCTCTTCAAATCTTGTCGTTTACTCAGTCTCTATCAATATTATATCCTGATATGCACTGGTTCTCTGCAAAACTTGTCGTTTACTCAGTCTCTAACAACATTGTATCCTGATATGCACTGGTTCTGTGCAAGACTTGTCATTTACTCAGTCTCTAACAACATTGTATCATGATATGTACTGGTTCTCTGCAATACTTGTCGTTTACTCAGTCTGTATCAACATTGTATCCTGATATGCACTGGCTCTCTGCAAGGCTTGTCGTTTACTCAATCTCTAACAATATTGTTTCCTGATATGCACTTGTTCTCTTCAAAACTTGTCGTTTACTCAGTCTCTATCAATATTATATCCTGAAATGCACTGGTTCTCTGCAAGACTTGTCGTTTACTCAGTCTGAATCAACATTGTATCCTGATATGCACTGGCTCTCTGCAAGGCTTGTCGTTTACTCAATCTCTAACAACATTGTTTCCTGATATGCACTGGTTCTCTGCAAGACTTGTCGTTTACTCAGTCTCTATCAACATTGTATCATGATATGCGCTGGTTCTCTGCAAGACTTGTCATTTACTCAGTCTCTAACAACATTGTATCCCGATATGCACTGGTTCTCTGCAAGACTTGTCAGTTACTCAGTCTCTAACAACATTGTATCCCGATATGCACTGGTTCTCTGCAAAACTTGTCGTTTACTCAGTCTCTAACAACATTGTATCATGATATGCACTGGTTCTCTGCAAGACTTGTCATTTACTCAGTCTCTAACAACATTGTATCCCGATATGCACTGGTTCTCTGCAAGACTTGTCAGTTACTCAGTCTGTAACAACATTGTATCCCGATATGCACTGGTTCTCTGCAAGACTTGTCATTTACTCAGTCTCTAACAACATGCACTGGTTCTCTGCAAAAGTTGTCGTTAACTCAGTCTCTAACAACATTGTATCCTGATATGCACTGGTTCTCTGCAAGACTTGTCATTTACTCAGTCTCTAACAAAATTGTATCCCGATATGCACTGGTTCTCTGCAAGACTTGTCAGTTACTCAGTCTCTAACAACATTGTATCCCGATATGCACTGGTTCTCTGCAAAACTTGTCATTTACTCAGTCTCTAACAACATTGTATCATGATATGTACTGGTTCTCTGCAAGACTTGTCATTTACCTAGTCTCTGATAACATTGTTTCCTTATATGCCTAGGTTCTCTCAAGGACAAGCGTTCTTCTTCTGGTTCACATCCCTCATGAAATTTTACGTTTATGTACGTTACTTAATTCTTAAGATAGTGAAAAATGTAAAAAAAAATCAATTATATTTTATCCACCTGCTTTGTCTTTTTACCTCTTGGACTATTCACTTGACACTTCTATTTGGTAATTTTGTTATTACCCCTGTTACCGAATCTGTTTTTAGAGTAATCCGGTAGCATTACGGCATATTCCAGCACTGTTAAATACATCCCAATCCTATGGAAGGGGTTTAATAAATCATCAAATACCACAGTTATTGCAAATTTAGTTTCTGCAGATGTGCATTTCGACAACTTATGTCGATTCTACGATCTTGTTGTCGTGAAGGGTATATATTTTTTTTTACATTTCATTCAAAAGTGGATATACCTTCGATGGTTTTTGAATTACAAATTTGAAATGATATATTAGACTGTGAAATCTATTTCAGAAACTCAATCTTTGTTGACTTTTGTAACCACAATATAATGTTTCGATTGTGGTAGGTGAATGAATATTGTTGGGGAGAATTGATATGGTCTTAGGGTCAGGATATTTATATCTAGGCCTAATACTTTGAAATTTAAGAATCAATTCTTTTTCTTTTGCAAGTTCGATATAATGGAATTCAAATTAAATTCGCTGTTTTGTTATTTATTATTTCTGGGCCGATGCCTATTCTGGTAGACTGTTAGTCTTCGAGGATACTCACCAAACCAGTAGTCAATACTTCGGTGCTGACCGAAAGCTGATTTTATTTGGAGACTTGCAATATCTAAGTGTTAGAAAAATTGGCTTAAATTAAGGAGTATCACTCTCGTGCATTGCTCT
>MJUU01058361.1:32716-44096 GCA_002080025.1 Modiolus philippinarum | reverse complement strand
GGAATCCAAAGCCAATTTAACGGATTTGTTCAGAATATCTCGTCGATATCCACTATTACGTAAAGAATGTAAATTACGTCCCAGTTTTTGACATTTTTTAACAACATTTCCATAAAATCGAGAAATGCCCTTTGTAATTAGCTGTTTGCGAGTCACGTCATATCTAGATATCAAATGTTCATATCGTCTGTAAAACTTCTTAAAAGTATTTAATATTTTATGAAATTTGTAACCTTGTTGTAAAAGTTTGGATGTGAGAGTAAGGTTACGCTTATTAAAATCATCAAGGGTAGAACAAATGCGAGCGAATCGTACAAGTTGAGATATATACACCCCGTAGGATGGAGCTAGGGGAACGTCGCCGTCAAGAAAGGGGAAATAAGCTTAATGTGTTCTGCCACCATATATTTTCGGTCTCAAAGTAATTGTTAAGAATAAAGCATTTTACATTAGTGAATTTAGAATATGTTTTGAATGTCTGATGTAGTAGGGCCAAGTTCGTATTCGTGAAATAAACAAGAGGCTATCGTTCATCTGGACCATGGCCATTTGAAAGGGGCCTAGTCTGCTGGTAAAACACTGAATAGTGAAAGCCTTAATCACACAGGGTCTTATGTTAAAACATATTCCAGGTTGGCAGCCATCGATGAATGAGGTAGTGAAAGAAAAATCACAAACATTGAATGGGACAACTCAAGGACTTTGGTGTTTGATAATAATTGTTCAAGTGGTTTCAGTGAAAATCTTTGAATTCATTTTCCAAATGGTCTAATGCTAAACTATGTTTCCAGCTGGTTGGATAATGTAGGAACACTAAAAATCATAAACTTTGAAAGGTAACACCCAAGGACATTTATGATCAAAACTTAATAAAATTGTCGCAGTGGTTTAAGGGATCTTTGAATGCATTTCCAATAGGCTCTTATGTTGAGCTATGATCCCACTGATTGTCGTCTTGGATGAAGTAGGAACATAAAAAATCAAACACTTTGCAAGATGACACCCGAGGACTTTTATAACCACATCTAACTAGAAATATTGAATCAGTTTCACATAACAAGATCTTTAATGCATTTCCGATCTAGCACAATGTTAAAATATGTTAGTTTTGAATTCTAATTTGAAAGTCTAATTTCCAACTTTAAAACAGGAATTTTCACTATTTTTCTAGACATTCTTAGCACTTTATTTTAGCATTCTTGATTCCAACAGATTCATTAATTCTGCTTAAATGTAGAGACTACGGAAGTTTATCAGTGTTGTCGAACATCTTTATTTGTTGTTCCAAATTTTGAAAAAATCATTATTGGAAATTCCAATTTGAAAGCTGACAGTCTTACTCTAGAAGATGGACTATACATCTTATACATTTCGATGTCATGCAAATGTATCGCATGGTCGGTAGCTTTGTCAAATAATTTTGTACACATATCCAGTGTTACTTACTGCTAGTATGACTAGTATGTAATAACTAACAAATACTTTACCATTCATACATTTTCCTATGCAAGTGACCCGCTGGTAACCTGAAATGAAAATAAATATCAAAGTAAATTGTTTCTAGAGCTTTCATTTGGTTATCTGGTTTAAAATACTTTACTTAACTTTACCAGTATTGGATTTATTACATTTTACTCTGAATCGTTCAGGCTCTCTTCAGTACTCTTCAGGCCATATATACGTCCAAAGAGCTATCGGATGTATTAACATGAGATGGATACGGGAATGCTCTTCCCATACAAGGTAGTCAGGGCAAAATACGAAGAACATGGCACCGGACCATGATAGACAAACGGTGTTGATAAACGCCACAATTCATGCAGTATCAAGATCCTCTCGATATGTTTAGAAAAGGTGCAGCCTTTTGAGCTCGTATGGAAGGCTAAATTCGTGCTAGTTTTTAAATTTCTCCTCTTTTCTAGCTGCAATCAAAACTCGCTGTTGTTGTCCCTTCCGCCGTTGTTGCATTCTTTTGATGTTCAATTGATTAACTTGTTCTGGGTCTTAAATAGCCGAAATATTAGTCATTTGGCCTAAAACTCTAACTAATCAATAAATCAAATTTTTGATTGTCTCTAAAAAGTTCATTTTTATACTTAGAATCAAATCAAAGGTATCAGATAATTTGACATAAACAAAAATCTGTATAGACAGCAGTATAGAATTTTTGTAATGGCAATAGTAAGTTTCAGCCGTATTGTCTGAGTAACCTATTACCATCCAATTAACCATCGAATAGCAGAAATAATCTTCTATAAAGATATGCAAGTTCAAACTTCCGCTGAAAACACTTTATGTTGATTTCATTGTTAATATTTTGCAAATGTTGCTGAAGAGTTTCTTTTGCTTATATTTTTAAAGATCATTCAATTTCAGGATAATCTTGCAGATAAATCTAAAGCATTTTAAAATCTTTATTTTTCGTTAAAAAAGTAAAAACTCCAAATTATCCTCCTGGGGAAAACTTTCATATATAAATGTTCTCTTACAAGTGTGTGCTACAAGAAATTTGCCTTTCAAGATTGTGGTCATGGAGTTAGCAGTCTACCTGTATGGGTTTTATTCGTATGTTTTTATACTATAGGGAAACGGGACAGATAAAGGGGAGGTTTGGGTATCCATAAACCGGTTTAACCCTACCACTGGCTTTTGCTAGTGCCGGTACAAAGTCCGGCTGTCCCGAGTTCCTATCGTTGTCTACGTTTGTCTTTTGTCTTATACGTGTTTTTATTGTGTAGTTCCCTTGCAAATTGTTGCATGTAATTATAATTTTCAGCCATTGTAGGTGTTTCCTGTTATCCATTTTTAACATGTATATCTTTCCAGATATGTTTGTAAGAAGAGGAATATATCAGATGAAATTACAAATGGTGGTCAAGTTTGACATATAATGCAATATATTATTAGAATTTTTCGCTAACATATGAAAAATGACAAGTTTTTAAACATAATAATACCAAGGAATAATTTTCTTTTCACGATACCAGATTATTGTACAATACCGTGATATCTTTTATAATAATCAAAAATAATTTTCTTTTTACCACACCAAAGTACCTTTTATAATAAGCAAGAACAATTTTCATTTACAATAACAGGATATCTTTAATAAAACCTATGAATAATTTTCTTCTCGTAGAAAATGAAAAAAAAATAATAAAAATCACTGAGAAAACTTCGTATTCAATGCTGAAAATTTCATTCTGGGTGAATATTTCACGTTCATGAAGATGGTTGAAATTCGAGCAAGACTATTGAAATCACAGATGTATTTATTAATGAAGTAATCTACTACTAATTCTTACGACCTCCATGAAGACGGCGGATCTGTCGAAATATATTGGTCGCTTTTTTAGTATTTGTTCTTTTTCAATTTTGTTATGTGTTTATTATAATTTTATGTTATTTTTTAGATTTTAAATTTATATTTATAACAACTCACATGTCCATATATCTCTATATTTTGGTTTTGGCCTTGAAAACTGTTTAGCAACACATATTTTGTATTTATTAATTTACAAATACGGAAATTTCTCATAAACCAACTTTTTTCCAAAATAAGCTTTCAAGTCTGACTCATTCATTCACCCTCCCAACAAATGTGCTTCTATTTCATCTCTGTTAATGAAATGCTTGTGTTCAAAAATAAAAACTTCAAAAATTAATCATTAAGCTTATATCTTCTTGAATTCCTTAAAATAATTGTATAAACAATGAAAAGATATTGAGTAAATGTGTAAGAAAAAATAGTATCCTATGAAAATATGATCCAAATGGAGTAAACTATGAAATTTATTTTGTCTGGAGATTATTTCCCCAGGTGAACAGTTAATACTTCCCTACCGGAGATTATTTCACAAGGTGAACAGTTATTACTTCCCTACCGGGGATTATTTCACCAGGTGAACAATTTATACTTATTGACTGGTTATGAGGGAATAGCAAGTTTGTTATCCCAGAGACCCTGACTATTGGCCGAGGCGTAGCCGAGGTCAATAGTTATGAGTTAAGGGGACAACAAACTTGCTATTCCCGAATAAACAGTCTATAAGTGTTTTATTATACCGAAAAAAACAAGATTTACAACTTTTGAACCATTTCTCTCATTTCTAGTCCTTGTTTTCTAAATTTTATATTCTTATTAAAACATACACAATTGCATCTATTTTCTTCAACAAAATTTTATCTGCTGCAAGTGAATAGTGTTCAATTTGCATAATTGTCACTTCGAAACAATGCTTTCAGAGCATTCTGAATTATCAACATTACTTGTATCCAATGGGATTCACAAATGAACAGTCTATAAGTATTTTATTATACAAAGAAAAAAAAACAACACAATATTCACAATTTTGAAATCATTTTTGAATAATATTTCTTCATTTGAAGTACTTTTTTCTAAATTTTGTATTCTTATTAACACATTAACAATTACATCTTTTCTCATCAACAATTTTTTTTCTGCTGCAAAGTGAGTAGTGTTCACTGTAATTTGCATGAGTTGTACCTTGGAAACAATCATGTCAGAGCATTCTGTATAATCACCAGATTTTTTATCCAATAGGAAAGCAAGAAAAACGTGCAGGAAAAATATTCATACTGCCAGTCAATAGTCTGAGAAACTATTGACCGGTAAATAGTTACAAAATTGGAAAAGTTGAAAAATAGTATTTTTTTTCTAAATTTTAGTAGTAATGTTCATATACTGAGGTATAATAATTAATACTTTCCTGCAGGAGATTATTTCACAGGGTCAGCTATGAAATTTGTTCCTTTGGAACTTATTTCATGGTGGGTAAAATAAACCTTTACAATGCACATGAGACGAAGTCGCCACAAATACACCAAGCAATGGAACAACTCTTTTATTGTTGTTCTTCATCTTGAAGTCACAATATTTTTTTTATTTCTAAGTAGATAAGTCATTACCGATTTCATGGTTTCTTCTGCACTTCCGTCTACAGGATTGTTGCTCTGAAATAACGTTAAATATAATATAGTCACATCTGGTGCCTAGAATCCAACTAGTTTACATACCGTGGCTATTTTTCTGACTGAATAGTGCAAAATGCTAACTCTTACAACCATAGAAAAACAAAAGTTAATTATGTCATGAAAATTAAGAAATAGGGGTTCTACTGCGAAATGAACATGTTACAGAGGATGTATATTGAAAAATATTGAAAATGGTGAAAAGAATAAAACGATTATTCTAGTGATCAGGATTAAAGTACTAAACATGAAGAGAGTGACGAGGTAAATAACTTTTAGTTTGTGTTTTTACTTAACCCGCTGTATTACGGCATGAACGTAAGAAACATTATACCATCTGATTCAAAAACTTTCTACTCTTAATGTCAGCTTATGGCCTTGACATTGTGATCTTTGTCTTAACAACGAATTATAAAATCACGCAATTTTACCATTGAAATATTGATGTCATATGCAGAAACGAAATTTACAGTAACTTCAGTATTTAATCAATATTAATCAAACAGACTGAAAATGAACTGCACTTGTTCTTGAAAGAATTTTTCAAAGGGGTACACTATCATACTGTAAATTTTTTTTTATTATTCCCTATAGTCAGTCTGACCACCTGTTTATAGTACCCGTATCTCCCTACCTTATAATGCCATGTTTTTTTTGCAATTGAAACGTTGTCCTGTGGTTGTTTATAAATGAAAAAGAAAGAAATAGTGTAACTGTCAAGGAATCAACATCCCCTCTCCAGTTTAAAACGACCCAAAACAAAGCATCTATGAGTCTATGAGTAACCGTACGGTATTCAACAGTGCCAAACCTCACACCACATAGAAAGCCCTAAATGGCACAGAAACAAAATACATCCAATACCCCGAATATCAAGAAACTTCCAATTCTATTAAAAAAAAAACCTGGGACAGGCGCAAAATTTGCAGCGAGGTTAAACTTGTTTTGTTGGATCCAAACCCTCTCCTTTGTGTGGTGAAAGGCTAAAGAGTAAATACACAAAAAGACTAACTAAAAATCAAACTAGGAAAAGGTCCAACTTGTCAAGATGAGGACCTTTACAATAAAGTACACAAAACAAGAAGACAATACACAAAGGTACTATCCTAGCAAATGCTCGCAGTTACTGACAGCTAGGGACATAATTTCCGTTAACTATGATATCAAACTTTAAATCAGAAATAAAGATGTATATATATCCATTATGAATAAGTTTGTTGTGATTGTCTTCTATTAGTCTATTGTCGGGCAACGGATTGCAAGAACATTTTGCCAGTTAATCGTGTTTGTTGAAGTTCCCGAATCCACGAATATTATAGCATGAATGTTGGCAATGTACATAGCGTTATGTGACGACGTCTATCAATGAACTACTCTCGAACCGGTGGAGGGGCCATCTTGAACTTACTATTAGCATAGCTCATTGTTGAAGGCCCCAAGATGACTTCAAGTTAAAGAACAACAATAAAAGCGTTGTTCCATTGCTTGGTTTTCTTATTTCTTTGTAGAGACCGTATCACGTGCATTTACCCATATCGTGTCATTGTTTATGTGTTATTGATCTCCCTTTACCGTGTTTGTCGTGTAAGTCATTGCTATTAATAACAAACCTATGTTTGTTCCACTGTAAACAATACGTGTTTATTCTTATGCATCCTAAACATATCTTGTCACGACACTTACCATACAGCCCTTCAGCATATTCCTTTCCTTCAGCCTGTCCTTCAACATATTCCTTTCCTTTCTCCCGCTTTTCAGCATATGCCCTTCCTTCGACCTGTCTTTCAGTATATTCCTTTCGCTCAGCCTGCCCTTGAATATATTCCTTTGTTTCAGCCTGCCCGGCAGCATACACCTTTCCTGCAATCTGCCCTTCAATATACCCCATTTCTTCAGCCTGTCCTTCAGCATATTCATTTGCTTCAGTCTGCCCTTTAGCATACTCCTTTGTTTCAGTCTGCCCGCCAGCATATTCATTTGCATTTAGCTGCGCTTCAGCATATTCCTTTGATTTTGTCTGCCCTTTAGCATACTCTTTTTCTTCAGCCCGCCCTTCTGCATATTCCTTTGCTTCAGTCTGCCCTTCAGCATACTCCTTTTCTTCGGCCTGCCCTTCAGCATGTTCCTTTGTATCAGCCTGCTCTTCAGTATACTCCTTTGCTTCAGAATGGCCCTCAGCATATTCCTTTGTTTGAGCCTGCCCTTCGGCATACTCATTTTCTTCAGCCTGCCCTTCGGCATATTCCTTTGCTTCAGTCTGCCCTTCAGCATACTCCTTTGCTTCAGCCTGCCCTTCGGAATATTCCTTTGCTTCGGCCTGCCCTTCAGCATATTCCTTTGCTGCAGTCTGCCCTTGGGTATATTCCTTTTCGTCGGGCTGCCCTTCAGTATATTCCTTTGCTTCATTCTTCTCTTTACTATATTCTAGTCCTTCAATGTATTTCTGTCCCTCAACATACTCCTGTCCTTCAGAATATTCCTTTTCTTCAGTCTGTCCTTCAGTATATTTATTTCTTTCAGTTTGACCTCTACTATATTCATCTGCTTTTTCCAAAGAATACTCAGATACCTCTATAGAAAAAAATCTCCGTTTTAGAAAAGGAGCTCAATATACAAATTTACTATTTCTTTTCGCGGCCAAAAATATAAACCACCGTTGTTTTCTTTTTTCGATTTTTCGTTGTCTTCTCCGAATACCTATACAGAACATCTATAAACTGTATAAATTCTGCAGTATAATAATATTCATTCGTTGCAATCTCTTACCATTTGTGTTATAAGTGCTCCTCTGTGAAATTTATAACATTGATAATCGGACCCCATCACAATATCCTCAAAAACTATAGGTAAAGGAAACGACAGAAAACACCACAACCACATCTACATTTCTTTTGGACTTACACCTCGAATTTGATGAATATTTACGACAAAAGTGACGATTTCAATTTCAAAATCATCGATTTCTTAAACAAAGACAGTAGCTGTCCAACTTCTGTTTACAGAGTGTATGTTTCAGAGTTGATGCGTTACGCGAGAGCTAGACTTCCTCATTAGACATAGTTTATCTTCGTGACCGCCTTATTAATCAAGGCTTCAAAACATTCTGTCTCTAACGATCAGTAAAAAGTTAAAAGATGTTCCTCTTTCGTGGAAAATATTGAAATTTCGGTCCGAACTGTGATTTCATATTCATTTTTTTTATTAAGTACTGAGGTAATCATTTCTTTTTATTGTCTATGGCTTTTCAACAGAAATTGCTGTTTAGTTGCTACCGGAAACAATCACAATGGAAGGGGAGATTTGCCGCGATATAAGATCGGATTGACTTATCATTTCTTTTGAAATGCATATACCAAGTAAGGACAATTGTGGTCTTTTTTTTTTGTTTTCCACCTGCTTGGTCTGTTTGTCTTTGACTTCGGCTCTTGAAAACTATGTTCTTTTATTTTGTAATTACCCCTGTAAATTGATTTTTGTCACCTTAAGACCTCGAATTACCTATTTTCGATTTTTAGTAAATTTTTGTTGATCAAAATGATTTTTTAAAATATATTTTGGCTTATCACTAAAATTCTATAAACCATCGACATTGGCTTTCTTGTCCCTTCTTTTTTGGAGTATATTGGGGTATATTTCCCTTTTTAAATAAGACAAAAAGTGTTTAATTCACAATAATCTTCGAATACGGTTATAGATTTAGTGAAAACTTTGTAAATGATGACATGTTATACTGCATAATTGACAGTTTTTGAAAGTTCAGTCTTTTTTGTCAATGGAGTTTATTTAAAATGGTCACAAAAATGTCCCTTGTCCAAACTTTGATGTCTTTTGCAGCGAGTATTTTAAAATTCTTGCCTTACCCTTAATACATTTTCCTATGCAAATTAGTCGCTGGTAACCTGAAACGAAAATAAATATCAAAGTCATTGTTTTGAGAGTTATAACATGTTTATTTATTGAAATTCATTATTTGAAAATCGGAATTATAAATACTGGCTCTTAATACAGAATATTCTAATTTTTGCCGCGGCACCTAAATGGGTTTCATGGTCTACATCTAGTGATCTACTGGGTGCAACCTTAAGTTGTGGGTAAGGGGACACCCTGTATATTCATAATACGAAAAACCTGGCTGTGAAGTTGTAGATAACCTATATTAGAAACACTTCATTGAAGTTGGCCCGCAATATCAGCCCGCAGTAGAAATTAACCCTAAAAAAAGCGGCCCGCAATAACAAAAACGCCATGCTCATGTAATACAGAATACAGAATATTTATTGACCAAATCAGGGCCCATGTGGGGTAAATGAAAATGACATGCATAATGTATAATTGTTATTGTGATATAAAGATTTCCTACATGTTTTAAAAAAGAGCAGCCTCTCGAGGCTATATAGAAGGCTTTTCTCGCCCTTACGAAATCCATTTCTTCCACATCTACAGGCAATAAGAACTCGTTGCCTTTCTTTCCTTATCCATGTTTTGAATTGTTAATAAATAATTTTCTGCTGAACTCGAGCTGTGTTCCCGAATATTTTTGACATGTCAAAAAATATCGTGTAGAGGTCGTGTGCATTATATGTCGAGAACAGGTCGGGAATCAATCGTGGTCTGATCGAGGTAGTCGTGAAGAGGTCGAAAAGGGGTCGGTCTTGATCGAGTTTCAAAATTTCATAATTAAATAATATACAGAAATACTATATTCTTTTTTACAATGCTATGACCTTTTATAATAAACAGCAAAACATTTGTTTAACAATACCGATATTTCTCTTATATTATCTTTTAATAACAAACAATGTCAGAAAGATGAACATACTGAAAACTTTTTGAATAAACTGCTGTTAGTTTGATACTATTCTTAATAACCGTAAGGTGAAACCATTGAACAAACTCATATTTAATACAAGATGTGTTTGTGAAACACTACATATGCCCTCAGATTCTACAGTAAAATATATGAAAATACCCAATTTTTCCCCTTTCTGAACCCTATGACCTTGACCTATGACCCTATTTTTTTCATATTTATGTTCCTCTTGACAAAACCTTTACACTTGCCAAGTATTTAAAGTCTATCTTACATAGTTCAAAAGTAGTTTATTACCATTAAAACACCCAATTTAACCCTTTTATTCTAAAACAGATGAAGCCCCTTTGGGCCTCTTGTTTATTGAAATGGTTTTAATTGTTAAAAGTATCTGTTTAAACAGGCCTTAAGAAACTAACAGAAAAAATATTGCATCAAGATCTGACAAAAAATTGAAAAATTCTTTTTTTTCATTTGTCCCCATTTGGGCCTCTTGTTTCTCAAAAACGGTAAATGCTACCTCAAATCTGTTGACATACCCCGGTTGTGCAATTTTATTAGCAATAACATAAAACAAACCCCGTCTCAATACGATAAATAATAAGGATTATACAGTCAAATATGTAAAAACATCCAAATTCACCCCTTTTTAACCTCTGTGACCTTGACCTTTGACCTTTATGTTCCTCTCGACTAGACCTATACACATGCCGAGTATCAAAGGTCTACCTCATGGTAGGTTTACACTGCCGATCAAAGCAACTCGACCGAACTCGATCTATGAATATTCATGAATATTAATTGATCGTGACACTGATCTTGAATGCTCGGGTTCGATCTACTAACCAAATTGGGGCGATCTTACTAACTCTGCTGAACTCGAGCTGTGTTCCCGAATATTTTTGACATGTCAAAAAATATCGTGTAGAGGTCGTGTGCATTATATGTCGAGAACAGGTCGGGAATCAATCGTGGTCTGATCGAGGTAGTCGTGAAGAGGTCGAAAAGGGGTCGGTCTTGATCGAGTTTCAAAATTTCATAATTAAATAATATACAGAAATACTATATTCTTTTTTACAATGCTATGACCTTTTATAATAAACAGCAAAACATTTGTTTAACAATACCGATATTTCTCTTATATTATCTTTTAATAACAAACAATGTCAGAAAGATGAACATACTGAAAACTTTTTGAATAAACTGCTGTTAGTTTGATACTATTCTTAATAACCGTAAGGTGAAACCATTGAACAAACTCATATTTAATACAAGATGTGTTTGTGAAACACTACATATGCCCTCAGATTCTACAGTAAAATATATGAAAATACCCAATTTTTCCCCTTTCTGAACCCTATGACCTTGACCTATGACCCTATTTTTTTCATATTTATGTTCCTCTTGACAAAACCTTTACACTTGCCAAGTATTTAAAGTCTATCTTACATAGTTCAAAAGTAGTTTATTACCATTAAAACACCCAATTTAACCCTTTTATTCTAAAACAGATGAAGCCCCTTTGGGCCTCTTGTTTATTGAAATGGTTTTAATTGTTAAAAGTATCTGTTTAAACAG
>MJUU01058361.1:19339-32706 GCA_002080025.1 Modiolus philippinarum | reverse complement strand
GACTTTAACTCGACCACTCAAGACCTTTACTCGATTTAACACGACATCATGTCATCTTTTCACAATAGCAGAACATCAGGCTTTCAAGAGCTTCAGTCTCTCACTAGGGCCTTACTTCAGTTTTTAAAGGAGCAATCCAAAGGACTCCAATGACTATTGCGATCAAGTTTTGCTGGTGATCATCTTTGATATGATGACAATCTGCCGGATACTATCTCAAGTGGGGACCAGCCAAGGACTCTTGTTTTCAATTTTGACCAATTGGCAAAGTAGTTTCAGAGTAGAAAGTATTTGAATGGATATCTAAGGTGTGTCGAATATTTAATTATCTTCCCCGTTATGGGCCATCTTGGATTTCATGGATACTATTTTGAAATTGGAACATCCAAGGACTATTTTGACCAATTTTGTCTGCAATTGGTCCAGTGAAAATCCTTCTGGTACAATGTTTAACTTTGTTCCCCTTTGGCAGTCATCTTGTATTAGCTGACGATATGACAGACACTATTTTGAAAAGGGACCATCATTTGGCAATCGTAACAAGTTTGGTCTTATTGGCTTAGGAGTTTTAGAGGTAACGTTTAAATGAGTTTTCCCATAAGATCCAATTTAAAACTACTAGTATATTGCCAGTTGGCGGTTGTAATTGATTAGAAACGGACATGACTTTTTTTTTCAGATTGAACCAATCGAGGTCTATCTCGGCGGTTTCTGGATAGAATATATTTGAATGCAAAGTTCATGGACAACGGACACAAAATAATGACAAAAGCTCAATCTTGCTATTATTGTAGAAAAGAATATTAGACCGTGCATGCTTCTAGTATAAGGATGATGTGCAGAGGGCTTAAATTCGATCGAATATAGTTATGCAGACAGAATTTGAAATTTGAACCCAATATACACAGCCGAGAAACAGATTCACTAAAAACGTGAATTCTAGAATTCTTCCGAGCAGGTTTGTACTCTTATCACAAGATATGATTCAAGCTAAATCCCATCAGAAAAATGTTATTTTGAATATTTGTAACATTTACTAGAAACTAAAAAAATTCTTTTAGATTTGCACCGGGAAAATGTACCCAACGGGCAGCCGCTCGCCATTTTCACTTTATAAAAATTCGGATTTTCTACAGAAATCAGGTTTAAAGCTTTACATGGAAACTACTGTAAATCTAGTTACCACCGATATCATGTGATGATATGTCTTCTGTTTTATGTATCAGATTAGTGATACATGTAATGGCAGGGAAAACGCACAGTCGCGTTCTGACGCATGTTGAGGATGGCCTGCTAGTATGTTAAAGCGAACATGAATTCCTCTATAATGATGACTTTGAAGCATTTGCTATTGTATAACCCAAACTACACACTTTCTGTGTCAGACCCACCTTCTCTGCTACTCTAGATCTATCACAGTTATCATCTTTTCTTTGAAGCATCAGCCATATACGCCACAAATTATGCTGCTCTTTCACCATGCTGAACTGTTCCCTGAATTTTCACATTTTACCCCCATATATACAAACGTACTAATAGGACAAACTCGAGCACACTCGACCATTTCTCGATCTTCTTCCGACCAGGTCTAGTTAATCAAACACAAATCGGGCTATAATCTGGCTCAATCTGACAAAGTCTGGTTGGTCAAATGTGGGTGGAGCATAAGTCGTACGTGAATCGTAAAGAGATCGAGAGTGGTCGAGTGTTAGTCGTGTTAAATCGGGTAAAGGTCGAGTGGACGTCGTGAGCTAGCTCGATCAATGAATTTTATGACGTTGATCGGGATAAAACAGCATTGTCGAGTTGATCGAGTTGGTCTGATCGGCGGTGTAAACCTAGCATCATATAGTTCAAAAGTTATAGCCAAGGTTAAAATTTCCAACGCACAGACAAACAGACAGACAGGACAAAAACAATATGCCCCGATCCTCGATCTGGGAGCATAAAAATAAATAAATAAAATGTTTTTTCCCGTTCAAAAATTAAAACATATGTTCATATCTTTTTAATATATTTTCTATTATATTCTAATTAGTCATTACCGATTTCATAGTTTCGTCTGCACTGCCGTCTACAGGGTGGGTGCCCTGAAATAATATCTACTATAATATATCTAAACATACTTTCCTGACTGCCGTAGAGGTGGTCAGGTGGTATTCATTAATCTATCAGTCGCAATATTGATCGTTCCCAATTTCTAGGTATTCACTGGTATTCACAAAACAGCTGTTTACTTTTCCAAATAAATTAAGTGTTAAATGAAACTTCCATTACTGAAATTTAAATGTTTTCTGATTTTTTACGGAACTTTGTTGGTTAACAAAGTAATAGTTGTTGACATTCTTGAGCTATTTGAATATTTTCTTGCTTCAAACTTTCATTCCTCTCATAGGTTAAAAAATAAAGTTTCAAAACAAAATAACGAAGCTTCTGTAAATTTATGTTATGCAATATAAAGCAATTAAACGCATTCAGGGAACTTTGCCCTTATTTAAGCATTTTGGTCAAAGAATAAGTATTTCATACAAATTTTTGCTAAAAATGGACATCCATTACATAAATAAAATCATGTTAACGTTCTTCAATAAAAAAAAGCGCAATGGATACTTATATAAAATTATTTTCTTGTCTTTGGGATGGCGATATGTACTGACACATCAATAATACACTCGTCTGCAATTGGTCCCTTGGCCGTCTATTCCGTCTACTGAGTAACTATAATATATTATGTAAATATGACGCTCTTGAAAATATAACAAAAACATTGAAAAACATGAAAATTCAGCAAAAACGAAAAGTGACTCCTGTTTGATTCACGAGATTTTCTTCAAGAATACGTAGATCTTGACAATCATAACATTTTTGTGTCACAAATGTCACAAAAAAATTTACGGAAAAGGGCAATAACTCCAAGAAGGTTCTTCGTATTTTCTTCAAAATTGCAGCACAGATGGATCTTTCAATGCTGGTCATTTTTACCTAATTAGATTTTTGACATCTATAGCGATTTCAAGTGATTTGCATAAAACAGCAATTAACCCCTGTCTGTGTTTTATATCCCCTGAGCCGTCAGGTGAAGGGGATATAGGGCACAGACAGGGAATATGAACCCGTTTCCCCTGTGAAGCCCGAATAACTTTTATATTCTGCTAGAAGTGCTATAATTTTTCTATTAACAGCGTTTAAAAATTGTGATTTTGCTACCACGGGGATACGGTCTCATATTCCCTGTCAAGGTAACCAATCAAAATGCAGGATTTACCTGGATATTTCACTTCAGCAGAATATATAGGGATAGCAGTACTAAATATGGGGTATAACAATGTGAATAAACTTCACTCCGTCAAATGAGAAAGTCGCCACACCCATGGAAGGCAGTCATTGATAAAACTTCCAGGTTCATGAAGTATTAAAATCTCTTTTATTTCAGTACAGTTTTGTTTGAGTAATTTTTAATACTTGGAAGGGTATGGTACACAGATTTAACATTTTGACTTAACAACGTTGCTTGAAACAACAAGACACAAAAAATATGGAAAAAGGATTCATTGCAAGTTATCTTTTTTGAAATTTTATTTGTTTTCCAGGTGGATAAATCTTTGGGGTATAAATGCAAATTTCAGAGATTTGTGTTCTTCGTAGAACCATGACCAGATGGAAGACTGATGCCATAGACTTTTTTCATGTGTCTAACTTTATAATCTCGAGACACGATGTTTCCAGGTTGATTTTGCTGTGTATAATGGAGTAAAATCAAACTGTGTTGTAAATATTAGTACTTTTTCAAATGAATTTAAACCTGTTCTCCTTAGCGTTTTTGTTGAGTCTATTTATCTATTTCTTGATAACGACTAATAAGATCTATTTAATTGTTACAATGCCGTTTCATCAAAATTACTAACACAACTGCGTTATAATTGAAGTTCTATCTTTAAATGTAATCATGAGATGGACATGGGGGATACCTGTATTCTTTCCCCAAGTCTCCCTTACCCTGTCAGCCGTCTGAATCAAGCTGATATTTATGCTTGTATCTTTATTAAGTTTTAAATCTCTTTGGTCATTTTTATTATGACTTACTGTACAGCCCTTCAGTGTATTCATTTGCTTCATGCTGCCCTTCAATAAATTTCTTTTCTTCAGTCTGTCCTTCAATATATTCATTTCGTTCTGTCTTTCCTTCAATATATTCATTTCCTTCAGCCTGGTCCTCAATATCCTCCTTTCCTTTAGCCTGCCCTTCCATGTATTCCTTTCCCTCAGTCCCCCATCCAATATATTCTTTTCCCTCAGTTTGAACTTCAGTATATTCAAATCCTTTAAAATATTTTTGTCCCTCAACATACTCGTGTACTTTATTATAATCATTTCCTTCACTTTGTTCTGTACTATATTCTTCTGCTTTTCTCAAGGAATAACCTGAAACTTCTAGAAAAAATATTTCCTAGTTGTCAATATAGAAATGATCTTTTCTTTTTGCTGCCGATGGTTTTTGTCTTCATTTTCTATTGATTTTTAAAAATATTTATAAAAATCATATTTAAATGGTCAATTTTTTTACAGTATTATGATGTTAAAATATTTTTTTTCTAACGATTTGCGTTATGGATTAAAAAATCGTTTAAATTGCTTCACTGTCAAGTTTAACAACATGTTAACATTTTAAAACTTATGTACATGTAGCTTTCTCTTTTTTGTTGACCTCCAAATAGTGACATTTGATTGTCAGTGAATAGTTGTTTATCAAATTAATATTTTATTTAAATATATTTTGAGTTATAACTTAAATTCTCTAAAAATCATACAATGAAATTTCTACTGAAGATCCTTTGGTGTTTATAACGAGAATATTTTTTAAAAGAAACACAAAAATCCTTCATTGCACTATGGCAAGTAAACTTTTCCATTTTTAATAATTTTCTGTCAGATGTGGCTATAGTTTATTAAAAAAAATTTCCTACTACTTATGAGATAAATAGTTAAGAATCAATGTAGCTTGTAGTCAGTAAACACATGCAGACATACCTATAGTATTCAAACATCATCGGTCATGAACAAACAGAAGTTAGACAATAAAAACCTACAGAGGATCAGAAAACATATTTATCACAAGTAAATAACATAATACCGAAGTTGCTGTTAATTGAAGATGCCTTTCAAGCCATAAAAAAACCTAAAGGTATGATTATTTTTATCGACCTGCAAAAGCCTTTTGATAAAGAATGGAAAAACTTGTGAACAATCGTACAAGTTGCGTAAGTGGGAATGTAAAAATAGACTAAATCCTATTTGTACCCGAATGGAGGACTACTGTCACCAACTCTCTTCATATTTTCGATGAACTACCAAGCGCCAGAGCATCAAGAACAAGAAACTACAGAATACAACATTCCTTCTCTAAAGTGGTTACGCGGGCTGAACTATGATGTGTTACAATAAATAGAAAAAAAAAAAAAAAAAAAAAAACTGGAACATATTTTTCACTCTCTTCTACAGGTCAACATTTTCGGCTTACCAGGTATGATAAACTAATTACAATGAAGGAACAACAGAAACATATAGGAGTAACCCTTGACAAAAGAATGACTTTGAAACATCAAACCGCTATAACATCAGCTGAAGCAAAATCTAGAAAAAAAAGTTTGACATCATTAGAAAACTTGCAGGAACAAAATTGGGTACCAATAAACAAATCTTAAAATTAGTATACGAAAGTAATGTTTGTCCACATCTTGGATGTGGATCTAACTCTTTGGTGACGGCTTAAATTCATCATCAGACAGCAGATAAAGCTAAAAACCAGCCACTACGAACCATCTCAGGTGCAATGAAGAACAAAAACATTGAGGAAATAACTAACAAACCACCTCTTAACAACGGCAGATAGTTCGAAGATATGATACAGGTAGCTTAATACAAATGCAATGAAGACCATCCAATGAATATAGATTAAAACAGCAATTATCTGCCAGGCCTAAAAGACCAAGTTTTGCATCAAAAAAGGGCCGAGGACAACAGAAATACTGACCAAAATATGTTAAATCCATAAGTTTACAATGAATGACCATCCATACTAAGATGAAATAAAAAACATATATTTACACAACAGTGCCAGATATTACTACTAAGGATGAACAATCAAGCAAGGTGAAAAAATATTGACAATGACCATGCTGGAGGAAAGTTTCCTTCTGAATAGTGGATTGGAACTTTCCCATCAAATGGAGGTACAAACACTCTTTGCTTCCGGTTATCACTTGTACAGTTGGCTAACAATACACAACTGAAACCCTGAATACATTTTAATTCTAACAAAATTAGTGCAATGTAACGCAGTGAACGATGACCTAGTAATCTAAATATGAACAGTTTTTTGAACTGTTTTAGGATGAACAACACTTGCCGTTTTGGTTTGATAACCGGAACTGTTTCATTGTATCTAAATACCCAAAGCAAACAGCGGGCCAAATGATTTTTTGAAAATTCTCTATTCCAATTACAAAGCTAAAGAAGAAGCACTTGTGCATGCTGCACATAAAATAGCAAATAATATCAACAACATTACATTTATTGTATTCAAGACTGATGGCCATTCAGTACTATAAAAATTGGAAAATTACAAGTACTAATAGGAAAATAAAGGATATGGAGTGAGTGTACATGTGACAAAAATGCACACGATACATTGAAAACTCCAGTTTATAAAGGACAGGGCTTTTATTCCTGTCTACATCTTGATGTCGCCTGAGGGTCTTCAACCAGAGGTAAACAATATTCACCCCCTCTCAAGCGAGATCAAGAAGGCCCCTAGCTGTCACTTAAGTGGTATTCTTGACAAAATTATATCAAGGTCACTCCCTTGCCCCCACCCGCCAGCTTGGGCGATGCTCAGGGTTATCCAGCTGAACAAGAAGAGAATAAAAATGTTGAGCAACATCGATGGCAACAAACATATGTCATTGAAGCAACACATGTCGGGAGTGGTCAATGAAGAAAAAAGTAAAACCGGGTACTGTCTGCGTACAAATATAATTTGTCATTAAGTAGCCCGACGAAAGACAAAAATAAAAGAAAATGTGTCCATGTGACACGGATACCCCCACCATACAGATATTTCGGCAAACAGGAAGTAGATGAGCAACAGACTTGAAAAGGGGAGACACGGTACAACTCATCATACCAAAGCTTCAGACCAAATATCAAATCATTCCTGCATACACAAGCTGAGAAATCTTTGACGAAAATTTTCAATATATGGCTATAATGAGAAAGATCAAAGTTTTCGTCAAACAGGAAGTAGATGAGTGACGGACTTGAAAAGTGGAGAAACAGTACAACCTTCAGACCAAATACCAAATCGTTCCTGCATACACAAGCTGAGAGATCTTTGACGAAAATTTCGGACGTACGTACAGACGTACGGACGTACGGACGGACGGACGGACGGACAAGGGTAAAACTTAATGCCCCCGTCGCCTAACGGCGGGGGTATAATAAGGACAAAAACAAGATCGATAGACAACACGGGCACATCGAAATAGATTTAAGCAAACCTTGAAGTGTAACTTAGGTTGAAAGGGCAAAAATAGTCGTGTGTGCAGGTTATAACATTTTAGTGAAAACAGTGAAAATATTGAACAGCCAAATTGAAAAATAAAATGAATTAGTAAACGTATGAGAAATTATCACACGAACAAACACGCCATAATTGTAATATTATAAGAGCTTATATAAGTCTTTATCTGTCATCAAAAGCCATACAATGGATCCCCTCACTTTGGAGTATATGGAAATGGACCCGCAGACATTTGTCTGACAAACATGTCAAACATGGTGCTGAATAACAACATGAAAAGCATTCAGTAAGCCTCACAGAAATGAAGATCCTCATAAAATTTCTGTTGAATCTTCCGACTGAGGTCAGAACACAACAGACTCAACCAATATCTAAACAGGGTGCTGAAAGTGATACCATCTCCTCTGTGCCGAGGGACACAGCAGTGTACAGCAAATTTCCAACGCGCATGCAAGAACCACCAGGTCACAACACAAGCCCAAGAGAAGCCGTGCGGGCGGCAGAAGCCTTGCAGAAGACCACCAAATTGTAAAGAAACCAATACAAAAAGTGACGGCGAATGACAGAAGAACAGTATTGAAAGTTTATGTTAGATACTCACTTGATATACTTCTGTTACTACTAATCTATTCTATGACACTTACTGTTAAATTTTTCAAAAGGAAACTTAACTCATTCCCTAGTTTTCGAGTTGAAGGATAAAATGTAAACTGGAGTTTCTGATCATCAGAAAGTTCTTTAAAATTGCATAGCAAGAATTATATAATTGTGCTTAAGCCTTTTCTATGCATGAACAATTTGATTGGATTAAATAGCCCATATGACTGGAAAAATATTTTTACATTCTGGCTTTCCTTTTTAGATCATATAAGTTATTTGTTCTCTATCAGCTTATACATATATTTCGGTTTATGGATCTCCAAAATATTTGGATTTCATACGCACTGAAGAGACGTAAGTTGTCGAAATGCGTATATGCAGAATCTAAATTCACAGTAACTTCGGTACTCTGTTATTTATAACCACTGGACCAATGCCACTGCTGGTGGACTGGTAGTCACCAACCCAGTAGCCAGTAATTCGGTGCTGCCCCGAAAACCGATTTTATTTTAAAACATGCAATATCTAAATTTTAGGAAGTTTTGTTAAAACCTAAGGAGTATTTCCCTCATGCATAGCTCTGTCCTTAGATGATTTTGGCTTTCCTTTTTAGATCCTTTAGGTTATTTTTTCTCTATCAGCTTTTACACATATTTCGGTTTATGGATTTCCGAATGTTTTGATTTTATCTGCACTGAAGAGACATACGTTGTCGAAATGCGCATATGCAGAAACTAAATTCACAGTAACTTCGGTATTTAGTTATTTATTACACCAATCGAGTGTTGTTTTTTTCTATTTAACTTATATTAGACCAAAATATCATTCTCATTTTGAACAAGTTATAATTTGTCATGATTTTCAATCTGTACAAAATCAGTTTATACAAACATAATGTTATTTGTAGAGTCGAACTGACAAAGCTTTAACATCCTTCGAAGGACCTAAGTTGATTAATGTGCAACAAATTAATTCTCAGATATAAACCTTCACGCAAACTTTAACCCGAGTCATTAAAGCATAAAATGTAGGTCAGAGTGACCCAATTGTCATCTGAAGCAGAATCATTCTCCAAGATGCATCCACTGAACAAAGATGATTGATGTGCTTTATGTAGTTTCTCAGATGTGAACCTAAATGCAAACTTTAACCTGAGGTAGGACGAACGGACAGACACACGGATGGACAGACGGGAGAGATGCTATATCCCCTCCCCAACTCTGTTCAACGCATGGATAATAAAACACAATACAGAGAAATCATTATTGTCACATGATCTTTGAATTTGTGTGGTTGCAATACACCGAACTTTCATGAATTTGTTATAAAACATCTGGTTGAAAAAGGTTATACATTGCTCTGGTAATTATATTTTCATACTTAAAAATAATGTATTCAAAATTTAGTAAAAATGAGTGAGTATGTGCTATATCATTATAAAATAAATCATGTTTCAATTGATTTCATATTTGAAACAAAGTTCAGCAAATGACTTAAGTCTTGTACAAGTTATAAGTCATTTTGGGGCTAATTTTGTACAAATTTTAATTTGTATAAGCTAATTTTGTACATATTGTAATATGTATAAAGTGGGAATACAAATTATAATTCGTACAAAACTTTTGTACAAATTATTATTTGTAGTGCTTTAGTTGTGTAGCGTTCTTGTTCTTTGTCTTCGTCATACTGTCTCAATTCGTGTTAGATATGCATTGCCGTGATTTTGGATTTATGGTTTTAGAATTCCACTTTTCCTCATTCTTGCTTCGGTGTATATTATTTGTACACAACAAATACAGGATTGTCAAACGTGAAAATGTTTACATCTGGTATTTTTGACATAGATTAATCAAAATATCCTGCACACCTCTTATATATGTAAGTAGTAGAACGCGTTACCCTAGAACACTTTTGGCGAGGAGCCCCATATTGCATTCTTTGTAAAATATTTTCATTTTCCCTCAATTTTCCTTAAAATATGCAAATTAGTTCAGGAGGGACTTTTTGTGCTAATATAGAGGGCGCTTCAATCGTTATTGACGAGGTGCTAAGTGTGTCATTGGCCTTTGGCCTCGTCTTGAGTGCCTCGCCTTTGGCTTTGACTTCACTAGTCCATAGTGTTGTCACTGGTCTCGCCCTACCTCTATCCAAGGTACTTTCTTTGGTCTCGCCTTCTACTTTACCTTCTACTTTGGTCTCGCCCTACTTCTGTCCATGTCCACTGGTCTCGTCTTTATCCTAACCTTTAACCTTGCACTTATCCTTGTACTAACCCTAACTTTTCTGTTGTTAGATCAGTACTGGTGTCTTTGTTCATGGCTTACCCTAACCCACCTAACCTTAACCTTTATTTTGACCCTGGTCATTGTGTTTTATATGTCATGTTCTCTAAGTCATGCTTTAACCCTTTGTTCTAAGTTTCCACTCTAACCCTAGACATTATGTATTATATATTATTTATGTTGTGTTCTCTCAATCCTTATACATTCGTTTCTTGATTTTGTTGTCTTTTGTTTATGACTAACTCTAACTATCTTTTTTTTTAGTGACTTCTGCTTTTATTAATGCTATTTTTCCTTTATCCAACCTCTAACCCTAACCTAAGTTGTTATGGCAACTTTTTTTTCTATGTTTATTTATTTAATTTTGTTGTTGTTGATGTTTTGATCTCCCTTTTATGTTACTGTAACCTAAGTTGCTATGGCAACTTTTATGTTTTTGTTTTGTTTGTTTGTTTTTATTTTTACTTTTGTTGTTTGTTTTTGTTCTTTGTTAGATCTTCTACACATATCTCATTAGGCAGTGAAATAAACAAGATATTAACAGATATACATTTTATTTTCTCCGTCAAATAGGCAAACACAGGTCGGAGAACATCCACATGTTTCCTTTACAATTTAAAATCCATAAGGTAATGTACAGTAATCAGTCATGATGACTCTTTTGTCAAACACTAATCTGTAATCTTTTTTCTGGTTGACGGTAAGTAGTTTCAAATTGTCTCTAATGATTTTGAAGTCATCTTTCACAGTTTTTACATTGTCTTTTCTGTTGGTGATCATGTCCTTAATCGTGTCAAAATTGATTAGTTGACTGTTTTTGAAATCCAGGGTCAATCCCTTTACTTTACATACGGTTGTGACTTCATTTTGACAAGTAACTTTATATCCATAATTTTTGGGTCCACCAGTTACAAACTCGGAAATTGGGTTTCCGGCTACTTCATCCGTCAAGTCTCCTTAATAATCTCCTAATTCTGGTTTCCATTCCCCGGGTTTGGAGGAAAACACGATGGAATCTGTGTCGGTGTATAGGGATCGCCTGTCCAACTTCTCCAAATAGCTGTACAATTTCAATCGAGCATGAGCAGTAGTATATGCTGCAATGACCACGTTGGTTCGTCCAGTTTCCTCGATAAAATCATCTTTGAACCGGTATCTAATACTAGCCATGGTCTCACCCATGAAACTAATACCCATGAGTTCGATTTTATCACTATTCAAGATATCCATGTATTTTTCCAATTCGGTGCAATATTCCATTTTAATCATGTTAGATCTCTGCCCAAATTTTCCCCAGAAACTATTCAACATGAGTTTCGCCAAGGCTCTCAGTCCGGGATTTTTCTGTATCTTCTCGTATGTGAGGTGAATTCCTTCTCTCTCATAGTATTCTCTAATGTATTTCCATTTATCGTCTTCAGTTAGGCACCAGTCGGGCCAACCACTGGCCTCTTGTTTCATTTTTACGAATGTGTTGATATATTCTGTAAAGAGTCCTCCCATTTTCGTGTTTGGATCATATTGTTCTATGTTTTCAAAATGCCATACTTCGTATATATGTTGAACGACATATTCTTTTTTTTCCAATGCCTTCTTCTATTCATCACTAATCCAAGTCCCTGTCAATGCTCTTTCATCATCGGTATGCTGACATGGTGTTTGTTGATTGGTTTCAGCACACGTTCTACACAAGGTGAACAATAACTTGTTGTTAATTTTGGCTGGTAACACTTGGATGTGAAGTCCTCTCGGGGGTAATACTTGGCATTTGATTAACCCTTCGTAGTGGTGAATAATAGCGAAGTTTTCGGTGATGACGTGTGGATGTCCCAAAGGTATTTTTCCGGTTTTGTTGATGTAAGGGTATAACGATTTCACATCGTAATAATTAATGCTTTCACCATTCGACGTATCTTTATACAACGTAAAGGCTTCCGTTCTTCCACCATAAAAAGCATCTCTAGGTTCTAGAGGGTTCACGTATTTCAAGGAATCAATGAAGCGTTGTATGTACGGATCAATCTGTATGTCTTTATCGAACTCACATTCCCATTTTTCCACATAAGTATACCCTTGCTTTTCAATATATCGTTTCTTTTCCAACGTGCGTTGATACAATTCTTCCATCGTCATATTATTGACTGGGTTGACAGTAGCAGGACTATAGCAACGTAAACATCCATGCCAGAAGCATCCATGATATTCAAACACATGATTGTCATAGAATCCATCCACTTTATAGGGTTCAATTTGTTTCTCTCCACCATTACGCGCGTGTTGTATCTGTATATTATTGGCTGCAGAAATGCACTGTAACCACTTCATGGCTTTCAACGAATGTTTCTCATAAGGACGGTATCCATGTGCGGGAACTATACCTATCGTATCCGGTTTTAAGAACAATGTACGGAAAACGAGGTTGCAGGCAGATGCAATAGTAATACAATCTTGAAAAGGGTCGATACCTCCTTGACTCTGTACAGTTGTCATCTCAATGAATAATTGACGGAACGTCAAACACGCTTGTCTCAGTATATCCACATCCGAATGACAATAGCTCAGCAGTTCTTGTTGACAATTAAAAGTGGAATCTCTATTCTCGTTGTACCATTTCAAGAACGCAGCTTTGTCTTCGGGTTTCATTTTATCCGGTTGATAAAACTTTACATCGGGTAAATGATTCAAGATGGCGGCTTGATTGTCTTTGGTATTGAATAAGTGCGGAAAATATCCCTTTCGTAGTTCTGTCAGTCCAAACATTTTTGGTAGTTTGGATAAAGCTGTAGGTAAGAAATTCATGGAATCAATCATTCGAATGTTACAGGTTGGTATGGTGATGGCCATATTCTTAGTTCCATTAGGGATCACTTCCGGTACTATGCCATGACGAATCAGGTAATTCAGAA